>JAPYYX010000093.1:0-139538 GCA_030522605.1 Cremastinae sp. B BG-2022a
ATGTTACAACAATTTCTCTACTATTTACCATAATACTACGGAAAAATGTACTTGCCTCCTTTTTTACACCATCTTGATGGTGTTTTTGCGAGTATATAATATTATATAAAATAATAATGCAATAAAAAACTATCATAACACTAAATATTATATTATACAGATGATATAAAAATTAATATTAATATTTATATATTAGACGTAGAATATGAAAAAACAAATATCAGAAATCATATATTTTCTCCACTGCACTTATTTCACTGGTTTTTTTTTCTCGTGGATATTGTATATTTCTGTACGCTTTTTATTTCGAAGACACGGTATATACGGAGAGGTACATGGGTCTCCCAACCCCGGAAGACAATTTGGCAGGTTACAATCGTTCGGACGTGACGAGACTCGTCGAGGGTATTCGGGGAAAAAAGTATCTTCTGATCCACGGTACGGGGGACGATAACGTTCATTATCAGCAATCCATGGCCCTCGCGAGGAGCCTCGAGCTCGCCGACATACAATTTCAACAGATAAGCTATCCAGACGAGAGCCACGCGCTCTCCGGCGTCGCTTTTCACAGAGACCACGCCATGGATCAATTCTGGGGAGATTGCCTGGATCTCTCTTACGCTAAATAATATTTCATGGTTTTTTTACAAAAAATTTTTTTTTTAGTTCAAAAATATCTCGCGAGAAGAATATACGAAATAATATTTTGTAAAAAGTATTAAAAATTATATGTAAATAAAATTTTACAAAAACCTCTATAAACTAACATAAATATATTTTTTTATTATTTAACTATGTCGAAGGAACTACCTTGGTGACGAAATTTAATGATATTTTTCAGGTTTTACATCTTTTTCGGTTGACCAAACGGACCTGGCGTGATAGAACTGCTCTATTGGTCAGTTATTCCTTTTGCCTTGACATTGGGAATTCGTAATTGTCACGCGCCTACAATGAGCGGAGTGATTTATTTTCTGTTTCTTAAAATAAGATCTGCCGCACGTGCCTTTCCTTATCGCTTATAATTTACGCCGAAAACGCCTTGACTAGCTGATGAACATGAAGCGGAAAGTTTTTTTTTTCAAGCTTCGTCAATTCCAGAAAAAACGGTGACGACTGATCGGTACGAGTTTTCCGCAAAATTTCATCTTCTTGTGCGAATACAATACAAACGTAGAGAAGTGTTAAGTCGACTGTGAATCGAAGCAGCAGAAGACGGAAGTAATGTTTGAGAAAATTAACTGATGGGAAAATGACTGTAAAAATACGGAAAATCAGGATAAATTCTAGATATTTGTATATTTAATGGTAAAACATAGATTAGCTCGAAAAATATATATCGAGGCTCGAAAAATATTATGTACCTTCTCAACCCAGAAAAAAAATATTCTCGCAATATCGTAAAAGGGTTAAAAGAGATTTCGATCAGATATATACCAAAGTAGGAAGATAGGTCTAGTCCTTGAGAGTTCTCCCTTCGTAGGGTGGTTGGAAAGTTGAGGGATGAAAAAAATGTAAAAATCTAGAAAAGAGAAAAAGAATGAGTAAAGGTGGAGAACTTCAAGGGCGAATAAAATTGCATCGGGCCGCGATAAGAAACGGGGAAAATAAATATAGAGGGCAGGGAGGAAACAACCCCCGTTCCGCCTCCACTCGCCTCCTCACTCCCTTCTCGGCTCTCGAGACAGTAACTGCTGCACTGAAAATTTATATGTCACGATTGCGAGATCGATAAACCCGAGCCCTCAAGGATTTATCAATTGGACGAGCCTCGAAACACGAGAGCACGGATTTTCTTTTTTCAATTTCTTTTTTTTACTTTCAGCTGGATTTTAGTGCCAATTAAAAAAGAATTTAGTACTTGAAACTTTGACTCTGTATTTTTACGGTGTTGAGATAAATGGTTGTTTGAATTTATTCAATTTATAATATCATAAGTAATATAGATTCTTTTTTTTCTCTGTAAAATATTTATTCGAAATGAGAGTTTTTTAAAAATAGTATTTTAAGCAACATTTAAAAAAATGTATATCATCTAGAAAATTTTATACGATATACATATATTTTGTGCAAATATAATACATAATATATTATATATCATATATTTTGTGGTATTTGTATATTTTATTCTATATAGATTTAAATGGTTCCTGTTTAAATATTTACTGTAAAGTATTTTATCCAATATTATTTTACATGATATACATAATATATTGTGTTGTAAATATATTATATAATATTATACTAATTATATACTAATTGCAAGTGCAATATATTATGTTTTCTTCAAATATAATACATATTTATTCATTTTGTGCTATATGCGTACTCCATTATATACACTAAAATTTTTCTCCCTCGAATATTTTTTTTTTAAATCAACGCTTCAAGAAGCAGTAGATATAAAAATAGAAAAAAATAAGAAATAAGATCTTCACCATCGTTAGAAGTCAGGTACGTGTTTTCCTTCGGGATTTATGTACTGACGTAAAATTTCGGAAATTAATTGTGCCGCAATCCGCGATATAACGAACAGGGGGTCGAGAGAGGGTGGTTAAAGGGAGGGCATTGAGGGTTGGAAAGGTGAGTTTCTCCGAGGGTAGAAAGCTCGCAGCCGGAAATCTACTTTGCATAGATCGCGACCGTGAACCCTTCTTCGAAGCTTGTTTCCGGTTTTCGCGTTTCTCCCTCGATTTTATTTCTCTCTCGCTCTGCTGTTTTATCGCGCGAAATGTGTGCTTTATTACATCCCCGGAACGCAACTGGAACATTCAAATTTCGAGGGACAAAAGTCTCTACGAAGTTTCGTAATTGCGTTACCCGTAAAAATAGAAAATTTAGAGGATCATGCGAGGAGGGATGAACGAGGGAGGGGAAAGAAAAAATGAGCTCGCGGGAACGTTAATTAAATTCCCTCCCTTTTTTTTTGGGTCGTTAAGAATTTTTTTTTTTCGAAAAAAATAAATAAATTTTTAAGTTCTTGTGACTTTTTGACAGAAATAAAAGTTGCGTTTTCGTTTTTTTTTGGTAAGAACGGATTTATCGAGTTTTAGAATTTTTAAGCAGATTTTTGGCGATATGTCTGTCTTTTTTTATCTCCTCGAAAATTGCTCGTCGTCGAGCCAGTGAAGTAATCCCGGTACGTACAAGGGGAAAGCCCGTTCATACGTTTTCGCAACAATGCCGTGATTAAGCCAACTTGTACGAACACGCCGACCGGGCCGTCGCTTTTAAATCTCCCATCGGCTTGTTACTTTTGGGCTGGCCGAGAGAGCGTTCGAGGCACACGGGAGTAATTAAATGAATGTTCCGTGGTCTGAGAGAAGAACTTCAGAAACATCAGATGTGTGTCAAAGTTTTGGAAAAACAAATTTTAACCTTGAAACATACAAATTTGACTCGACAATTAGAAATAAGAATCATAAAAAATTATAATTAGAAAATAAAATCCTGCGAATTGAAACAATTTAAAAATGCAGTCGTTTGAAAAAAAAAATATCCTGAAAATGATCCAAAAATATAACATCTTTTATAATACAACATTCCTAAGCTATAGCACAAAAAGTTCAATACTACATAACTTTATGGAGTGCAACATCCTAAAAATATATTTTAAAAAATGATATCTGAATAAAGAATATGTTTTAAATAACAGTTCATCCTTAAAATGCAACATCAACAAAGATATGTTAATAAATTTCAAATAACAGAACGTTGTAAAAATGAAATGACCCAATAAACATCATCCAAAAAATACAACGATCGAAAAACAAAAAATATTCAAGGGAAACAAATGTAATAAAATTTTAAAGAAACAACATGCCACGAAGCAACAACATAAAAGTGTCCCACCTCGTACTGTAAAAAATTTTATCGACATACGAAAAATATAAGACCTCTAGTGAAATGCAACATTCAGCTAACAGAATCGTCTTAAAAATACAGCGCCCGAATAAATCCAATCCGAAGAATTCAACGTCTGAGAAATACAAAGATCAAAAAGATCAATATCCTAAGAATACGATGTCTGAAAAAGTACAACGAACGAAAAGTTCAATATCCTAAGAACACAATGTCTCAAAGGATACAATGTTGGAAAAGCTCAATAATCCAGAGATACAATGTCTTAGAAAGTACGGTAGTGAAAAAGCTCAACATCATTGATACGATGTCTCGAAAAGTACAATAGTGGAAAAAAGCTCAACATTTTTTGAAATACAGTGTCTCGAAAAATATGGCGATAGAAAAGCTCAATATTTTCGAAATGCAATATCTCAGAAAATACAACTAATAAAAAACTCAAGATCCGAAAAATACAACATCTCTAAAATACAATGCCTCGATAAATTCGAAAAAAATACAATGATCGAGAAGATCAATATTCTAAGATTGCGCCGTCTGAAAAAGCACAATGGTCGAAAAGTTCAATATCCTACGAATGCAAAGTTGGAAAAGCTCAATAATCCAGAGATACAATGTCTTAAAAAGTACAATAGTGAAAAAGCTCAATATTATTGATACGATGTCCAGAAAAGCAGAATGGTAGAAAAAAGCTCAACATTTTGAAATACAGTGTCTCGAAAAATATAGCGATAGAAAAGCTCAATATTTTTGAAATGCAATATCTCAGAAAATACAACTAATAAAAAACTCAAGCTCCGAAAAATACATCTCTAAAATACAATGTCTCGATAAATACGAAAAAAATACAATGATCAAGAAGATTGATATTCTAAGATTACGCTGTCTGAAAAAGCACAATGGTCGAAAAGTTCAATATCCTACGAATACAATGTCTCCAAGAATACAAAGTTGGAAAAGCTCAATAATCTAGAGATACAATGTCTGAAAAACTACAATAGTGAAAAAGCTCAATATTATTGATACAATATCTCGAAAAGTACAATGGCGGAAAAAAGCTCAACATTTTTGAAAAACAAAGTGGCGAAAAATACAGCGATGTAAAAGCTCAATATTTTTGAAATGCAATATCTCAGAAAATACAACCAATAAAAATACAATGTCTCGAAAAATTCGAAAAAAATGTCTGAAAAAGTACAACGAACGAAAAGTTCAATAGGTATCCTATGAATACAAGGCCTCAAAGAATACAATGTTGAAAAAGCTCAATAATTCAGAGATACAATGTCTTAAAAAGTACAACAGTGAAAAAGCTCAATATTATCGATACAATGTCTCAAAAAGTACAAACATTGTGGAAAAGCTTACAAATTTTGAAATACAATGATGCAATGTCTCGAAAAGTAGAATGGTGTATAAAAGCTCAACATTTTTGAAACACAAACTCTCAAAAATGCAACGATGGAAAAGCTCAACATTTTTGAAATACAAACTCTCAAAAATACAACGATGGAAAAGCTCAATATTTTTGAAATGCAATATCTCAGAAAATACAACTAATAAAAAGTCCTAGATCCGAAAAGTATAACAGCACTAAAATACAATGTCTCGAAAAATTTGAAAAAAACAACGTGACGAAAAAGTGGAGAATCCGAGGGGAGTGCGGTCGCCGAGGGATGGTGGTAGTTGTCGGGTGGAGTGGATCGTTGGTGGGGGCAGGAGCACAGCGCCAGGAGTCCGAGGCTGCGGCGTAGCCTCAGTGCCGGCGCAGTGGCCGGGCCATCCGGTGTCCTGTGCCCAGGTCTCTCCTCGCGGGATTCACTCTCTCGTACATACTTTTCTTTCATCCACTCTATCGCACGTTTAAACAAACAAAATTTTACCGCGATTTGAAAAAAATCTATAGAATAAACGAAACATAAAAAAAGGTAACGAACATCACACGATACTACAAAAACGCGAATTTATAAAATAAATTCTGCATAAATGACCATCAACGAAATGTGGAAAATTCGCGAGGTCGAAAATTTTCTCGAAAAAGAAATGTCTTGCTATCGATTTATGAACTTTCCTGTTCTCGCGAGCTCGCTGTGAATCCGCGGATCCGCTACTTCCGGTACTCACTGATGTCGCGTGTTCAAAATATCGTTACGTAGATGGCAACATTAAGAAATAAAATAAATAAACAAACAAATAAATCAAATATTTTGTAAAGAGTTAAAACTCTTCATTTTTTTAAATACATAAAATGGTAATAATAATAATAATATGAATAATGGAAATAATAACAATAACAACTAAAAGTAAAAAGATACAATAAAAAAATCTGGTGAGCAGGTGAAGTGCATTTTTTCTCTCGTTTTATTTATTTTTTCACCTTCATTTCTCTCTTGTTTCTTTTTTTCCTGAAGCTCTCGCGTGTGTAGAATTTTTCTCTCCGGCCAATTTTCGCTCCTCGGTACTGTGCGCGGTTTTTTTCATCCCTCTCTGTCGGTCGGTCTGTATGTCTCTTTCTCTCTCGCTTTCCCTATTTTTTATGCTATTTATTTTTTGATTTTTTTGTTTGTCGCGAGTGTCTGTGACAAAGTCTGTGTGTTTATTTCTCCATATCCCGTTGAACGTGGGAGATCGTCGCGCAATTTTCGTTGTTTATTGATCAAGCAGGATTCCCGAAAGGACTGCGTGAGGCGAGAAGAACGAGGCGAGAAGGAATAAACGAGAAAAAAGAAAACGAAAAAACGAGTAAAAATACGAAAACGAGAAATCAATTCTTTTAATTTTTGACATGTGTTGATTCCACGAAGCGTAAAATGAAAAGTAAAAAAAAAGTGGATCAATACGAAAATAACTAAAACGAAAATAAATTTCCCAAAAATCTGAAATAAAAAGCTTAAAAATCGTTTAAAAAAGAACGAATAATATTGGTGAGTGGTGGTGACTCGAGTATAAGAATCGTCGTTGAAATAAAAGAAACAGGGAATGAGGGATGAAAAGAAAGAAAATAAATAAATATTTAAAAAAATGTTGGCATTAAAAAATGTACTCCATATTTTCAAAAAATAATCTCAATATTAAAAATGAATATTTAAAATATTTACATTGATATATTAAATATTATAAACAAGAATGTAAATATTTGTAATATTTACGATGATTCATATATTATTAAATTATATTAAAAATTATATGTTTTCAAATTATAATAATTATGTTTTTATTGCTTTTTTAAAAAGATCAATATTCACGGAATATTATTATCATAATATATCTACGAATATATAGATAAGATTCACGACGAGAACAACGTTGGTGAGCTGTGTTATACACGGAGGCGGAGGGAGAGCCATGCCGCCCGGGCGAGCTTGCTGCTACCTCGAGTCCCCCAGGATCATGCCTCTGTTTCTCTGTCTTCTCTCAGGCGATGCCTAATTTCTCTATTTTTCCGAAGGTAAGACTAATATTTTCTAGAAAATCACCTGAAAGTAATGAAGTCTCTTTATAATCTATATGAAGTATATGATATTTAATATTTATTATACGAAATATACAATATTTTTTCAATATATTATACGTAAATTGAAAATATATATTTTATACATAATACGTAAATATACGTCTAATATAATCTAGGAAATCACTCAAAAGTACAAGGAAATCTTCTAATATTTATGTATAGTATAGATATTTGATCTTTAATATTCAAAGTATACCGTAAATTTTTAAAATATATTTCATTCTTTCGACAATATATATCGTATTATATGATTAATAAAATATATTACATCGCAGATATTTCGCAAATATTTTCGATCTTTTTATCTTTTGTTCATAATGTGTATATTTTATAATATGGTTAATAAAATATATTATGCGAGAGATATTTGCATTCCGGGTTATAAAATACATTCACGAACGCAGTAAAGAAGCTTTTATCTGAGCCACAAGTCCAGATAGGCTCTCAGTCGGGGGACCCTGAGTAGGACATTTTCACGTTGTTGCAGGATGTATAAAATAGAATTTTATGATATTTCGACGATCGCGCCTTTTACCTACCGCGAATCTATTGTCTTATTCTTGTCCTCCCTTTTCTTCAAACTTCTCTCCAGACTCTCTTCACCAGTCTTCCTGCCTTTCTCTTATCGTTATTTCTCTCGCAGATGGATAACAACTTAGACCTTTGTTTATTCTGAATGCACACGATCGTATATTTTATGTACATCTATCGCTTTGAAAAACACAGAGGGTGTCTCTATAGTTTGGTTCAAAAAATAAGAATATATTATTTTAGGTTTGAAAATATTGAAAGAGCGAATCCGCGAAAAAATTTCAAGACTAATGGAATTTGAAACATTTTGATCCGATCAAAATCTGAAAAGTTATCAATGATTTAGTGTTCAACCAATCACCACGCGTCGTGATGACTCACACGGTCTTTGGTTGATCATTCATTGGTCAGTTTTCGATGATCGACACCATGATAGATAATAACTAATTGCAAACTATTTCAACTGGATTCGTATTGAAATTTCGTTGATGAATAAAAACCAGCGGAAAAAAATTTCAGCCAATCAGGTAACGCCACGTGTCAAGAAATCACGTGACGCAATTGTGATTGGCTCGCACGTCTGTCCCGATAACTCGTCACCGGTGCGTCGGATCGAAAAGTGTGTCAGGCTTTTTCGTCATGAATTTTCATCGAGAATCTTATTTTTTAGTTTCCAAATGAAATGTTGAAGCACCCTATACAACAATGAATATATTCATCTATTTTCATGTATATACGAACAAATATGTTCGTATTCATGGTACACGAGAAATACAACTGTGCACGAGCTTGTATTTATTTCCACAAAGGAGGGAAATGCACAATGGGAGGGAAAAGGCATAAAAGAGTTGAGACTTTCGTATACAAAAGGGGGAGAACGACTTACCACGAGTACACATGTACTGTCCATAATGGCTCGAAAATGACAATGAAGATTCTTGAATCTTTGAGAGTTAGGAGGATAGCATTGATTATTGACAAGGCTTTAGAGATATAAGCGAACAAAACGAGGATCGATAAAACGTCTTTCGGTTTCCGCTCGCTAAAAAAAGAAAATTGTAACAGAGATAATTTTTTTGGTAAATTGTGCATTTTGAATTTATATAATTCTGATGCATTGCGGATGAATTCCCAACGACAATAATTATCTCTAGTGTTATAATAATGATGAGAATTGGAGTGAATTAAAATTCGAAGTTTCTCACTGGTTGCAATAATATTTGGGTTGAGTCTGAGGTGGAACTCGCGGTAGTTCATAGTTTATCGAAAATTTCAATTACTTTACCCATCTCCATTTTCCACAATCCACGAACTTATTCGCCCAATATTATCTTTCTACCTTTAACTCGAGTTCCATGATTATTCTTTGCCCTCACCTTTCACTCTTGTCTATTTATGTATATACTATTTTTCTCTTTCTCTACATATACATTCATTTCTTTACATATATATACACACACACACACACACACACATATCTACATAAATCCATATGTACCAGTGTATATTATGTATTTTATCTTATACATCCTGAGCAGTTCCATTTCTTGTAGACGAGCAAGAGACGACGTTAAAGCTCCAGGAAACTTCAATTGGATTCTGAATGAGGAATTCTGAAAAAGCCACAGACAATTTCAATTTTTTGTACCTTTGCTACTTCCATTTTTGTGTAAATTAAAAAAATTATTAAGTATGCCTCTTGCGTATTTCTTGACAGACATCAGTAACGTGACTTTTGATAGACGTGAAAGTCACGTGATTTTTGACAGATGTCAAAGTCACGTGATTTTTGACAGATGTCAAAGTCACGTGATTTTTGACAGATGTCAAAGTCACGTGATTTTTTGACAGATGTCAAAGTCACGTGGTTTTTCACGGATGTCAAAGTCACGTGGTTTTTCACAGATGTCAAAGCCACGTGATTTTTTGACAGATGTCAAAGTCACGTGGTTTTTGACAGATGTCAAAGTCACGTGGTTTTTGACAGATGTCAAAGTCACGTGGTTTTTGACAGATGTCAAAGTCACGTGGATTTTCACAGATGTCAGAGTCACGTGGTTTTCACAGATGTCAAAGCCACGTGATTTTTTGACAGATATCAAAGTCACGTGGTTTTTTACAGATGTCAAAGTCACGTGTTTTTTTTTGGCAAGCCGCCAAAGTCACGTGATTTCTGAAAGACGTCACGAATTAGGTTTCATTTCAAGAACTCTGTCATTTATTTTACTTTTTTGTATTGTACAGCACTCTAAAGTATTTTCTTTTTAAGTTAAAGCGTTTTTTACACTTCTAACAATAAGTATCTTTTTTGCTTGTCGAGAGTCTTTTATGGGTTTTCAGAATTCCTTTGTGGATCGGCGGTAATTCTTATCTTGATTCGTTTTATCCACGAAGTATCCGTTATCGGGGGGGCCTCTGGGCTCGTTTCACGGTTCGCGCACGATGACGTAGCACAAATACCAATTAAGCCTGAAAATACGAGAGGTGAGGAGAAAACGGAAGTCCCCGGAGGGTTAACAGGAAGCGTTACCCATCTCCTCGTCTTCCCTCATTAAGGCCCGTCCTTTCTCTTTCTCTCTCCCTCTCTTCATTTCTCTCTGTCTCTCTCTCTCTCGTTCCCTTGTCTTCGTTAGAACACTTATGTAATCGCACAGAAAATACGTACCCATCCTCCCTTAAATCCTTTTACAAAAATCAAGAACATTTCTTCTATTATAAAATTATTATTTTATAATTTTACAAAGCCATTTTATACTGAAAAAATTATAAGGTGCATCAAAAAATATGAAATTTTACAATTATGTTATAATTCTTTTACTTGTATTTAAGAGGAGATTCTCATCAAGCGATTAAAAAATAACGTGAATTTCATGATTTTTTTAACGACAGTAAATAAGTAAGTCAGTAAGTAAGGAATTTTTTTACACGTATTTTATCAATGGGTCGGTGGTAAAAATGAAAATGATAAGAATTTAATGAAATTTGGACACAACATTCTGCTAAGAAAATTTGAAAGTATTATTTTTTCCTCCTCATATAATTATGTACTAAGCATTTTGTCCAGTCAATTATTCGAGGGAGAGATGGAGATGAAAAATTTGGAAAAAATCAATTTGTAATGATTTGCCGTTTAATTGTCACCAAATTTCAACAATGTTTTATAATTTTACAACTCGAACTTGACAAAAATTTAAATTCCTCCGTACTATTTTTTCACGTCTGCTACTCACAAATTACAACATTTTTGAATTTTGTCGAAGTATGTAAAAAATATTTAAAATTTGATATAATGAATTTTCAAACCTTTCTTTGGTTGAAAGTTGATTTTTATTACTTTCTGAGGGAAATGTATACATTTTTAAAATTAAAATTATAAAAAATCGAAAATAGAATATAGCTCTCGTATCGATTCCGTTCGATCTCGAAGGCCTGACAGGGAAAACAGATTCGAGAGGAAATTATCCCTCTAACCAACGATTTCCCTATCATCCATGCTCTCCTCACGAGAACGAAACTCGTTTATCAAGCCTCATATCGCGATTTCTTCCTCCACACGTGTTTCGATTCATTCTTTTTTCTTATCAATTTTTCCCTTTTTTGGATTTTTCGTATTTATATTCTTTGCCCAAAAAGCGATAAATCATTAATAAAAAATAATAAAACGAATAAACAATCAAATTATAATACATACATCTATTTTTATTATTTATCCCGCTATTTTAACTAATATTTTTTTTTACTCCAGATACCGTTACTTTTAGCTCCTGGAAGCTCTAAATGATAAAAACACAAAAAAAGAGAACTAAAAAGTTCCCAAAAGAGCTGAGCAAAAATGGCCGCGTTTAAAATCCTCTCGTCGTTTTTTTCTCACTTTGATAAAGTTGCGTGCGAGCTCTTTTTGCCTTCGTCTTTTTTTGAGTGGTGGAAAAAAATCTATCCCGGAGAAAGCTCGTGATAAAAAGAAAGTCGGAATTCTTGTCTGATCCCAGGAAAAGCTCTTTCACTTTTTTCTCCCGCCAACGATTCAACTTTGTTTCTATATACCTTTTATTTTTTTAGACTTTCCAGCCACATTTTTCGTTCACTTTTCGCTTTTTTGCTACGTATATGAAATCTCTTTGAAAAATAAATCATCTCATTATTTTATATTATATCATATTATGCAATATAAAGTGTTATATGAATTATCATTAATGTTAAAATAATTTTTGATAAAATTGTTCAACGTTTTAATTAAAGGCAAAAAATTTCTCCATGTCTTTTGATCTTTTTTTTTCGTTTTAATTACTCTCAATTTATAAAGCGGGACTCGTGATTCTGGTCACGGTCATTTGTTCGTGGATTAAATTGCACTATAGCGACGCGCAAAACGAATAAATTTCAGCGAGATTGGTATGCGTGCGCGTATATATTAATGCACGAAATATATAAATTTCACCGTCAGCAGCGGAATTAGCGACGTAAATTCATTTTCCCTTTGACACACGATGTATATATGGGGCTCAATTTCCATCGGCGATTGGCCTGAAATTCGATCATTTCCTACGCGTAACCACAATGAGAAGATGAGAAATGTATGCAAATCAGAAGTATTTTTTCATTTTTTTTAAAAATATATTCGGATCTTTTTTTGCGTTTGATAATTCGAATGTTTATATTCGATATTTTTTATACTTTTAATATTTGATACTCTGATTCAAAAAATCATTTAGAAAAATGCGATGAATTACAAAAATCTTCTTCTAAACAGGGCAACTATATCTCAAAGGGCAAAATTACGATTCACAAAAATGTTTTCCATCCCGGAACAAAAAAAAAGGAGAAATAGAGACAGAAAGAGAGGAAAAGGAGGAAGTGCTGAATGGCCGTTTTTTTTTCTTGCAAATCCAACGCACTGATTACTCGTTCGTTAATATTAATGGTGTCTGAAACTGGCGAGTAAAAGGCTCGTGAGCGAGAAAAAAAGAGATATACGAAAGGAAATGGAGAGAGAGAGAGAGAGAGAGAGAGAGAGAGAGAGAGAGAGAGAGAGAGAGAGAGAGAGAGAGAGAGAGAGAGAGAGAGAGAGAGAGAGAAGAAAAAAGAATAGAAAAGAAAAATCGAGAGGGAAGAAAAATAGTGTGAGAGAGAGGGAGAAGGAGAGAGAGAGATGAAAGCAGTAAGAGAATGGCTGACACGTGTGGTACCGCAAGGCTTCTCTCGTGCCAGCTTATGACAAGGATATCGATCCTTTCTACCCCAAACTAAACCATCATCAAAGCACATGTATATGCAAGCACATATTCGCTAATATATTACACTCGAAGAAAAAAAAATACATTCGCGTATATTATTCTGAATAATTTTTTTGTAGGGTGAAAAAATAATCTTCGTTCATCGTTAATTTCCTTCCTTGCTCTGAACAATATTTACTCGACTACTTCTAGACTTCTGGACCAAAACAAAATTAATTAGGCTTGAAATTATAAAATCGGTAGAGAAAAAATATTTTTTTGGGTTAAAATTGTTTATGTGGATTTAAAAATAAATATTCGATTGAATAAATATTGCTTTGGTCCAAATATCATATTCGCAAATATATTTTTTGATTCTTTGATGGTATCAGATATTGAAATATGATTCTGAATTTGAAAATATTTCCTTGGTCCAAACAATGTACTTTTGCTAATTTTTGCTAATTTTTTAATATTACGAGAGATATCAAGGAGAATGGTTAACTAATACAGTCTGTAGAGGATTTAATAAATATTGACGATTACGTTCTATAATATTAAATATGAATATATAATTTTCTAAATTTTCTCTCTATGTAGGTTTCGAATTATTCACCATTAAAGATGGATTCTTGGGCATAGAGTGTGTACGTGAAGGTTATGGTTATACGCACGTAAAATTTTTCCCAAGTTGAATTACTCAAGGATCAAGTAAAAAAAAATCTGAGAAAATTGGCTTTTCCTATTCGATACTAAAGTATCCTTAACCAGATTTTATTAAATTGTCTACATTTTTTAATTTTTGAGGATTTTAACACAGAAAAGAATGAGGCTAGCCAACTATCTTAAAACTACATATGTTGAACTTGGAAATATTTTCTTAGCTCTACAAATATATTAAAAATTACAAAAACAACAAACAATATCCATTCAGACTGTAAAATAATTGTTCCCTTCAAAGCTCATATTTTTGATAAAAAAAGGAAAATTTCTTATCCGAGGCTGAGGATATTTATCA
The DNA here is from genome assembly GCA_030522605.1 of Cremastinae sp. B BG-2022a. NCBI lineage: Eukaryota > Metazoa > Arthropoda > Insecta > Hymenoptera > Ichneumonidae > Cremastinae sp. B BG-2022a. Next base: position 14,138 of record JAPYYX010000093.1, read on the forward strand.
TTTTATTGATTTCGTGGGGTTTGGAAATATTTTCTTGTCTCTAAAAATATGTTAAAATTTACATTAAAGGAAAGAAAAAATATTTATTCGGAATGTTGAATAATTTTTTTTCCTGGAAGATCATATATTTGATAAAGAAAGCATTTCTTATCCCAGACCGGGGATATAAAATCTTTTTATAGACTGGATAGTGCATGAAAGGGAGGAACGATGAAAAGAAATAAAAGAATGTCGGTGTGAGGGCGAAAGGGGGGGGGGAAGGGGAGGAAAGGGAGAGATAGTCTTCGAATACATATTACGTCGAGACTCTAGACCTCTTTTCCCGATGGAGATATAATCCTCGACGAAGGGACACCCAGCTCGAGGATTATAGGAAGGCTTTTGGCACGAAAGGCATCACTCGAAACTTCCAACTCTATTTCTCCCTTGTCCATGCATTTTCGTAAGACATTCTGGCACTGAATATCAAAAAGCGCGAGTTTCCTTGATTTTTTTACAATTTTTGAGAAATAAAAACTTTTCGAAATGGTTTTTCGAAGCGAGCGATTCAGTTTTTAATTGCCCCGTTCTCCTTCGTCCGAGTATTCTAGTTTGGCACTGGATACTGAGGAACATGAATTTTCTCGATTTTTTTAGCAATTTTTGAGAAATACAAACATTGCGAATTATTTTTTCGATCCTAGCAAATATATTTTTTTTTCAAATCGAATACCCTATATATAGAAGACACTTTCTACTGTTCGATAAGTATCAACGAATTGACTTAAGAGTTCACCCACATTTTTCTTTACACGAACTACATTCGTTCGTGCACGTGCACCAGACACAAGTTCGCACAGGATCTGTCTGCGATCTCTATTAAATCCCTTCGTGAGAGCCTCCGAACGAGCCAGAACTCTATCCCTGCAAATTCGTTCTCGATGTTCGGTCGTGAGACACAAGAAAGATAAGAAATTGTTGAGAAATAAAAGTAGGAAAACCGCGGATTATTTGACAACCATGAGGGAATACGTGGTTTTGCATCTGTCAAAAATTGGTGAATTTGATGCCTGTCAAAAACACGTAAGTTTGACATTTGTCAAAAAATACGTAACATTGACAGCTGTCAAACGACACGCGACTTTGACATCTGTCAAAAAACATGACCTTGATATCTATAAAATAAACGTGACTCCACCGTCTGCTAAAAACCACGTGGTTTCGACGATAGTTAAAAACACATGACATTTCACAGAAAACATATGACTTTGACGTCTATCGAAAAACCATGTACTTTTAACGTGTGCCGAAAACCGTGGTTTCTGTCAAAAACATGCCGATGTCAGATGGTGTCAAAAAATACGTGACTTTGGCATACATGATGAACCACGATTCTGATGTCAAAAGGTACGTGACTCTGACGTCTGTCAAAAAACATGTGATTCTGCGATCTGTCAATAAAAACGTGACTTTAACACCTGGCAAAAATATATTTGTTCATTCGTTCATTAATTTTTTTTTATTAATACAACAAATATGCACCTCCTCTTCATTACAATCCCAACGTGACCTCATCATTTGGTTTTTTTAAGAATGCAAAAAGTTTAATGAAGACTCCTTGGTACCGCGGATATATGTACGTAGCCGGTGGACGCAATTGGCCGTGGAGGACACGTTTTAGAGCTGATGAAGTCGTAGACGATATTACTGTTTGTGTCCCCACGCTGAAATCGGTCGATAGACAGTTATACCGGAATCAAGAGAAAAAGAGACAGAGATAGAGAGAGAGAGAGAAAGTGAGAAACACTTCTCTCGAGAGCTTTAAATTAATTTATCTCGGCAATTCGAATCCTCGCAGTTGTACGAACAAAACTTTGTCATTATTATTATTGTTATTACCGTTGTTGCTATAGTATAGAGGATGTTCCAGGACGAATTTCTCACGAGCATCAAAAACTTTTCCTCCTTCGAGCTAAATTTGTTTCTTTTCTTCATTGCTATAAGTAAAGATACTATGAATATGCGCATTTAAAAATAAATACAATAATATTCAAAATCTAAAAAATAACAACAATAAATTTTTTCTCTTGCCCTTAACGAGATATCGATGCATTTTTCAGGAATTTTAGTTAAAATTCTTCTCGTCAAATGGATCGGATGAAAAAGAGAGAAGAGAAAACTAATTGTTGTCGATATTTTCTCATCGGGCTTCGATACACCCATTTTTTACTCTCACTTTGCTCTTTTTCACGTTGCATTTTTTTTATGTATACTGTTACCGGTCGCTATCTCTCGCTGTTTCGCTCTCTCGAGTCGCACACGGTTCACTTTTGCATCGGCAATTTTTTGCGTTGAGTGCCCCCGACCCGGTGGAGCGGATAAAAATCACGCTCGTCAACTCATTCGCTGATGAACGCACCGAGCGAATTTCTGATACCACTCCAACCTCGTATTAACTCTTTTTTAACTTCCGCTCACGGATTTTTTTTTTTAACAAAAGAACAATTGAGAATTGAAAAAAAATCTGTTACCTATATTTTTTCAATATATGTAATATATAAAATATACGTCTATAATATTATCATATATAGTATAATATATATAGTATATAGTAACGATATATACGATACGAAAAAAATATATATATTTTTATGTAATACTATACATTATACATTATGATATACAATGTATTATATAATATAATTATATATTTTTGGTCTTTGTTCTGATATTATTATGTCGAATGACATTTTTATCGAAATAATTTCATTTTTTTCAACGAAAACCGTAATACAATGAGAGAAAAAGGATGAACCGGGAAGAGCGAAATGGAAGGCGTCCCCTGAGGATGAAAAATAATACGATAAAATACATAGTGAAAGTGAAGAGAGTCGTGAATGGAGCTTCTTCCGTGCGCAGAAAAATGTACAGAAAAATGAAAATAGAATAAAATGAGCACCTGATGCAAAAAGAAAGAGAGTCAGAAAAAAATATATAGAATTCATATAATATACACTATGTATACTGTATACATATATTTATTCGTACATATGAAGAGCAGTAAATAAATGTATGTAAAATAAGTAGGTGTGTGTGTAAAAAACTCCGGTCACAGTATCCAGTATGCGAGTGAACTGTGACAACACACCCAGGACTTGTAACGCTGATGTTATACATCTGCGTCCATCAACCCCTTCTCGTGTTCCATTATTCACCGTTTATGTCCACACACGTACCAAACTATGGGCCATTTTGTTTCGAATTATTATTTCTTTCACTTAATTTATATACATATATATTATTTGTATAATATGCACTTTGTAATGAAATATTTAATGACTAATATATCGAGCATAATGGTTATATACGATGTGTAATATACGTATAATTATAATGTTATGATCTCAACTTTTTCAAAGTGCTGAGAAAGAAAATCTCACGGTTATCAATGAAATATATTATTATTATTATTATACTATTATTTATAATAAAAACATTTTATGGAGCAAAAATTATTTATTTGAGTAAATAAATACCAAAAATATTTCTCATAAATTTGATGTACTGAAAGTTTTTTGGACTTGATTTTCCTTATGGTTGATTTTTCGCTTAATATTTTTTATTTCGCACTATTTCTTTCTTCTCTATCTCTCTTTTCTTTCCTCGGTTAATTTTTCTCTATGTAGGTTTTCTCTCGCAGTCGAAACAATGGGAGGAGAGTAAAAAAATGCTGACAATTCCCACGCGGGAGCTGCGCCCATGCAGCGAAATAGGAAAAAGGCATCTCATTCCTCTTTCTTCTTCTTTCTCTTTTTATTTTTCTCCCATTACGCCGGTTTGCCTTTCCGTGTGCTTTAAAAATTAGCCAAACTTCCCACGAACTTCATCCTTCCAGCGCATCGAAAACTTTACGAAACTGCATTTTTTATCTCCTCCACCCTTTCTGCTTTATTTGTTTCAACTCGAAGAAAGGCGAGAGAGAAAAAGAGAGACAGTTTTTTTCAAGTCTACGATTTTATTACGATATTTTAATGAGCTCTGAAATTTTCGAAACAAAAAAGCTCTAAATTTGTTTCGAGGTTTAACACAGTTATGGCGTGTGCTTTTTGAACCTCAAAAAATCATGAGCTTTTCTCAAATTCTAGATATTGGTTTTTTAAATTCGACGAATTTCAGAGCTTTAACAATTGACCTTCATGAAGCCCGAATTTGGTAAATTTTTTTTTTGGGGTTCGTAATTTTCTCGGAGCTTCATTGATCGTGGGGAATTTCTAGGATAAAAGTTCCTGAGCTTTCTTGATGATTGACAAATTTTCCTGACCTTTCTCACCATCAAACTGTTTCCATAAACGCAGGTATGGAGAGCACTCCCATTTTGAGAAAAAGGCAAGCGTAAGAAACAAATTTACTTTTCCGCATTTGCAAATTTTACTCCATAGCCCAAATATGTAGGACTTCGAAAAGTAAACGAAAAAATGAAAGAAAAAATTATAAATTTTTTTGAGCTTTTTTTAGATGCGTGAATTCAGAGCTTCCTTGCCCTTGAGAAATTCCTAAGAAAAAGTTTAATTGTATTAACCCTAGAAAAGTTGTTTGGTAATTTTTCTAAGATATTTTAAGGTTTTCAAGCTTTTCCAGAGCTTTCGTGACCTTGGAGTTTATGATAAAAACACTGTTCCTGAGCTTTTTTGACGTTTGAAAAATTTTCCTGACCTTTTCGACCCTCGAACATATTTCCATGAGCTGTTGCAAAATAAATATATGACCATAAAGCGCTCCCATGTTGGGAAAAACCGCAAGCGCAGGAAAAAAAACTTATTTATCGGCATTTATTATGTACCACGACGCGGAGAGAAAGAAATCTGAGCTTTGAGTAAAATGCGAGAGCACGAATCGCCGATACAAATCGATGAGAAAGGGCAAAACGAATGGGGCGGGGATGATTTCAAGAGACCGCACAAATAGGGAAAAAAGCTCGAGGTTGGCATGGCAGGGAGGAGCGTAAAACATACTTTTCTTTCCCTTGCGCCCTTTTATCCGCCCTGTTGTCGTTGCACTCGTCAGCATTTTCCTTTGCTCCCGGATGTGCACTGAAAAATTCACGCAGGGTAACAAAAAATCAGTGGTAAAAAATATATAGAGTCGAGGAAAAACCACCCCTACGATTATGGAAAAGCTTTTTTCATCCCCTATTTTGATTTTACGCAAACAAAAATCGTAAAAAATGATATGTCAAGCTGAACGTATCATAATTTATTAATGAAAATTCGTTTTGACGATTTTTTAAAAAGATGTTTCGTTTTTTGAAAAATTGTTTAAATAATTTTTCTATATAAACGAAATTTTTTTTTCCACGATTTCTGGAACTTTTTGATTGGGGAACCCCGTAGAAACGTTGTATCGTTCGTAATTTGACGCTGGGATGGCGAGCACGTACCGAGAAACGGTCTGCTTCTCTTTGAAACTCGAAATGCTTGCCCGTAACGCCAGTCCTCGGTCATTAAACACCCTCTGAAGAGGGAATCACTTCCTCCCTCTCTGTCTCCATTTTTTATACCTTTTCATCTCCTGGATTTCCATTTTTGTGTACAATTCACTCTAGGACTAGTATTTACATTCGAAACCTCGACAATTTACTGAAAGTCACAAAATATTTCAGCACATTGACTATTGATATTTTATTATAAATTTATATGTATAATATGTATTTTGTTATTCTTAATTTGCATGGATACATGTATTATAGGTTACGTATGTTATGTATATTTTTATACATAATAAATCGCATATATGATGTACTATGATATACATACATATACTATGTACTATATACTACACTACTACATATTACATAGTGTACTGTGGAACTGAAGTTATCAATGAAAATCTCGGAAATTGCGGAATGTCAAAAATATTATCGTATATTACTTATTGTATCTTTATATACTTATATAATATATAATTATAATATATGTATATTATATATAATTTTCGATGTATTACATACGTATTTTTGGTATATTCCATTTTCGATGGACACCTTTGTATACACTAATTAGTATATTATGTGCTGTGTATAATAATAAAATATACGTGGATTTTATACAGCAATAAACGTATTTTTTATGGGAATAGGAAAAGATTAGAATAGAATACGGGGAGCAATTTAATTAAGAAAATAGACGTCAAAGTATTCATTGCACAATCCATTTCCTGATCCGGTATATATATAGTACCGATATACGATGTTTCGGAGGGTGTTTTTCGTATCGGGAACACGGAAGAGAGAAAAAGAGAGATAGAGGGAGAAAAAATGCCTCGGGGGCTTTCCTGAGCCAATAAGCTCGTTCCTGAGACTTTTCGTTCGAAGTCTATGCCAGACAGTTTCTCTCTTTTTTCTCCTTTTTTCACTCTTCTTTTACATTTCGAAGGATTCCAAGACGATAAAAACAATGAAAAAAGTGAGAAAATACGCTGAAGACAATGGGGAGAAGAAAAATTACTGTAGGTGTCAGGATAACTTATTTTATGTATATAGATTTTATTATTATTATTCCAGATATATAACATATGATAAAATATATGATAAATAAAATGATGTTATCCATTACGTTAAAGTGACGTATCCATATAGAATTCTCTGTATGGTACAGGGAATGATATATTACGGTGTATTATAGATGAACTTACGTTATTAATGCGTTATTGTTACTATTACTAGTATAATAACGATATACTATTATTGATATAGTATAGAATAATATATCAGTATAGTATATATTATACTAGTATAGTAACTATACATACATAGCTTATTGAACACATACATATGTTAAAATAGTGCACATTATATAAATGATGTTATTTTAATTATACCAGAAAAACATATACGTATAATATACACACAGCGTTATAAGATGTATATATGTAGAAATACTATATTATATCATATATATTATGATATATTATACATAAACTCATTTGATTTTCAGATTGATATAATCATGGTCTAATATAGAAAAATATAATGAAATATCATCATGTGCATATAATATATAGTGTTATAAAATTAATTTAGAAAACGATGTATTACAAAAAGTCATGCATTTTTCAAATTTAAAACGTCAAATAAGATGTCAAGTGGTCCAAATTGTCCCAAATCCTCGAAATTTCGTTCTCGTTTCGTTTTTGCATACGCACACACGCTGGAATTTGCATACACCCGATCTGCATACTGACATTTCCATCAAGCTGAATAACTCGCTTTTACAGAATTTTCCCATATCCCGAAAGAAGATCCTGCCTCTTCAGAAATGGAAAGAAAAACGTCCGGATCGACGTTTTAGCAGTAATTTGGCAAAGAAATTAAGAAGCGAGGGTAAAAGATTTTTTTACCATTCTCTCTTTTCTACACACTGACGTCCGGAACGTCAAAAGCTCTTGGTAAAGAGAGCACTCGTGGAAGGGATGAAAATACTGCAGAGCGAAAGGAAAAAAGAGAGAGAGAGAGAGAAGATGCGTGGACTGTGCGAGTACGCCGCGTTTCTATCGATCCTAAAACTGCGAGACGAATCCCACCCTCCCAACCTCCAAGGGCTTTAAATTCTCTCAGTATTATAAAGCTCATTTTCAAGATTAAAACGGTTATGGAAATTCATAATTATTGCTAATTTGACCTTGAATGATAAATCATCGAATATGAATGGTAAAAATGTGCTAATCTCGACAAATGACGTATTGACGTTAAAAAAAAGATTGACCTCGACGGATAAATATTTTGTCCTTCAAAAATAATTTTTGACCTTGAAAAGTACTATTTTTATTTTGCAATAAGATTATTTACTTTGAAAGCAGTTCTTTCGATTTAATGATTTCTGTGTCTCACAAATTTACGACCTTGAATCATTTAATGACCTTGAAAATAATTTTTGAGCTTGGAATATATCAATCGCTGAAAATTACAATTTTTTGACGATGAAAAATATTTGAAAATAATAAATATTGAAAAATAATACCACAACCTGAGATTCAATTCTTCGCCCTTTAAAAATAGAAAATGTGAATGCACGATTCGAACAAATGATTATATTATCGTTCTCAGAAACTTGAAATAAGAACGAGAGTGGCATTTCAAATGTGAGAAAATTCTGCAGGATTTCAGTGACTTTTTCGAATTCTTGGGGAGAACTTTGGTATCGTGTATCGTCAATGAAAATCCATAATTCGGTCTCGCAGCGGCCGAAATATTTAATCCCCCGAATGAAACGATATCCGGCTAGAACTTTTGACGTTGGCTAATGAAAAATAAATCAATTACACAAGACCGAAGTTTCTCGTCTTCCTTTTATACACTCCACGCTCTTTTTCTTCCATCTCTTCTCTCCCTGCTCTCTCTCTCTCTCTCTCTCGTTCTTCTCCCGTCGTCGTTAAGAATTTATATGAGATTAAGAGAGAGCAGGAAAGACGAGTTTCAGCTGGCTCTCACTTAAATACATTATCCTGCCAGATGAAATGACCTGGGATAAAAAAGGAGGGAAACAAAAATCGCGATAATGTGGTACGTGGCTTTCAATTTTATACTCGATTTTATGAGACAATGAGAACACATTAAATATTATATATTTAAGTTAATATCTTTCATGTATTTGATTGAAAATGCAAAATATTTAATATAATTATATATTATATTATTTTATCTTATATTATCTTATATATTTTATTTTATCTTATATATTAATAATATTTTTCTTAAATATTTTATCAACGAGAATATCAAAACTTTGAGATAATAACTACGTAAAAAAGTGGATAATACATAGAGTTGCCACCTGTTATGAGAGGCCGAGTGGCCGGCAATTTTTACCGGAAGTGGCCGTGACCTAGGGGGTGAGGCCTGCCAGGAAAGTCCCGGTGAGGGGTCGAAGGAGAGGGTTGAGGACAAGGAGACTGTCCCGGATCTCCATGGCAACGCACCTGGCAAGGTACAAAGGAGAAAAAGAGAAATGGAACTGAAGAAAAACAGAGAGAGAGAGAGAGAAAGGACTCAGAAAAAAACCCTCTCTAGTTTTTAAAAGAAAATTAAAGTAAAAAGAATAAAAAATTAAAAAGGAGAAAATTTTAACCTCCTCCTTTAAACCTCCTTGAGCCACTTTTCCACGTTTTTGAACTTGAAATTAAAATTCAACTTTAACGTAGGCTAATTAAGGTCATGATAAAATAGAATTCAAAAAAATATATATAAAATAAAAATAATATTTATTAGATTAGATAATAATATATTATATTAACTATATATTAACTATCATATTAGGTATGTAAAAAAATTCGCGAAACATCCAAGCTTATTCTGAATTGAAGAAAGCCCGAATGAATATTTTTTTCAAAAGAATATTTAAGTAAAGAGAATAAACAATTAACGAAAAAAAAAAAAACATGAAGCGAATCTCTCAAGTCACTTTCTTATGTTTTTGAACTTAAAATTTAGCTGCAACCTCTTAACACAATTTGATTACAAGGACAAAACAAAAAACATTTAAAATGTATATAAAACAAACTTATATTATTGTATATTAAAAATACATATTGCTTCATATTATGCACATAATATATATTCATGTTTGCTAGAAGAAGAAAAAATCGAAAAATGTTCAAATTCACTCTGGAGAAAAAAAAGTAAAGTTCGAATCAATTATTAGAGGATTAGGCTCGAATCCTTGTTCAGGAGCAAATACACGATCCCCGCGTACGTAATCTCGTGTACAAGTGTACATAAAAGTTGTATGGGTGTTTATATAAACACGGTGAGGCTCGAACGTGGGCGCGGAGACACAGAAATGAATACGACAGTAATTTCATACCTCGATGCAACAAGTGTGCAGTAGGTGCACGCTTTTGTATATATAACACTTGTGTGCAACTCTGTGCACCCCTATTTCTTTCTCATGCGTGATTTACGAAAAATATCCAATCGAGCGGGATAAGTTTTTTTTTTGTGAAAGAAAAATAACTTTTGGTTTTGATAGGATGATATTTGGAATAAGGTAGTAATGCAGAATTAGGTAAAATATTTTTTCTGATAAATATAGTAATGGGTAATAAATAACAAAATATAGTAAATAAAGTAAGTAAACTTTTTAAATATTTTTTTTGTAACGTATCATTTTCGGATCATCAAATGAAAAGAAAATGTTTTTTATGTATAAGAAAAACTATAAAAATCTAAAAAAATGGTTTGTTATATTTTTTCCTTTAAATTGAAATCAAGATCTGAATCAAAATCAAAGCAAGAATCTGAAAAAAATTAATTGAATGAATTTTGGTGAATTTTCGAAAGTGTTTCGAATTTATTGGTCAATTTTCGAAGTCCTGACATTCTCAAAATAGTATACATATGAACTTGATTCTTGCGCCATTTGCAAGTATAAAGTATTGAAGTGATGACGTAATAAGACAAAATATTATCAATGAAAATCACAATATTTCAATTCTTGAAAAGTTGGTCCAGGAAGTCCCTGAACGCATCAAAAATTCTTCTTCCAATATAACTCAAGTGTTCCAGATTTATCGCGAAAGAAAATAATAAAAAAAAATGTTGAACTACAAATTTCAACATACAACCGAAAAGAAAAAGAAAAACCATTTTTCTCGAATCTCGAAATATTTCTGGAAAACTTCCGACCGCGTCTCGTATTCACAGATTCCCGTGAATTTATTCACGGTAAAGTCTCTCGCCTCGGTCTGGCTCTTCCGTGACTGGCCGGCCTTTCTATTTTCGTTTACTTCACGAGCGGAACTCCGTCGCGTGCCTACGAATCTTCTTTTTCCAAAAAAAAAAAAAAGAAAACGCGCGATGATAAGTGGACAAAAAAAATAAAAATTCGTTAAAATTTATTGGGAGTATCAGCTTGCACAAAAATAAAAATAAAAAAGCTTCGTATATTTTTGAAAATAAAATTTGTAAAATAAAAATGAAGGGGCAACAAAATTAAATAAATATAAATAAAAAATATTTGACACAGTTTTTCAATTATTTTTATTCGCCGGAATCGCGCAATATTTTTGGACGACTCGTGGCGCGTAATGAGAAGAGCGAGCGGAGACATTCATTTTCTATGTTTATTCAGTCATATTCCGGTCGCCGTCGAGCTCGCGTCGCGCTTTTCGCACCTTCCTCGTTTTTTTATATCCTTAAATGGGAAAATGCTGTGTTTTGAATAATTTTTAAGCGATGTGCATTTTTCAATTTTCTTAATATTCAAAATTTTTCAAATGTATTTAAATTAGTGCTAAAAATAAATTTCCTCAATATTACCAATAGTGCTAATGAATATCAAGAGGTAATTTTTTTTAACAGTGATAATAATGACCCATTGAACATTCAAAAAATATTAAATAGTGAGAAAAACCGTAAATCAAGTTTTTTAAAATTATATTTAACATATACGATGAATGAATAATAAATATAATAAAAAAACGATTATAAAAAAGTGTATCATTAAAACATATAAAAGATTCAACGAAATATTGACAAGGATGCAAAACTGCTGACGACTGTGAAGCAAATATATCAAGGAAGCAATTCCTCCGGATAATCTTACAAATTTTACACAGCAAAGAGTTTCGGTAGGATCGATCGTTCGAGGTTATTAATTTTGTGCTCACCATTTTGCTTGTCTGGTCGAAGTAGGCTTGCAATCTGAGATTATGGAAACTTCTCTCTTTCTCACTTTTTGCTCTCTCACTGTCAGAATATTGTACAACGACTCATGCAGTCAGCACTTTGTTCTCAAATCGTGCAATTAATCACAGAGCTTCTCCCTTGGCTTGTCTCTCTTTTGGAGTTTTGTGTCTTGATCGCGAATATCCAATTAATTTTTTTCCGGATTATAATAATGTCATGTTAATATATACTTACTTTTATTGTTATTATAATAATTATAGTGTGAAATATAATTTATAATCTGTATAGCAATATATATTAAAAGATCAATATATTATGTATATTAATATATAATATATAGTATTGATATTTTTTGTTTATCAATGTATTATATATAATAGGATATATGCATATAAATAAAAATATAATATACACTAATATAATGAAACACAATATAATATTCTGATATCATTATAGGAAAAAGTTATACAAAAAACAATAAAATATTGAATGATGAAAATTTGATATATTTTTTTTTAAGTAGAAATGTTCTGCGTGCATATGAAAATTTTCTCGCGTGTATCATTCGTCACCAACGTGGCACTTCGTTACTCGAAGACGAGACTGTTCCTTAATTTTTTTTCTCTCGTTTATTTCTTTTTTTCGTCGTCGTCTCTCGTTTTTCTCGACACGCGACTTTTTCGCGCCCTCTCGTTACGAATTCCCGTGGAAAGTCGAGACTTTTGAAACTGAAATTGGAGCGACGTGGCTGTGTGAAAATATTCTGAGCTTGTATACGATTTTTTTTTTTGGGGAGAATTTATGCACGTGCACGTGAGAAAAAAGCGCGTGCCTTCCTTAGACACATCTCTCACGTTGTCAGATAGGAAGTTGAAGACTTTTGTGTCCTGGACTGAGCTTTGTATCCAGAAAAAAATATTCAAAAATATTTTCCGTCGAAATATGTTCACTGAATAGATTTTTTTGATATTTTGTTTATTAAATATATTTAATAATTAATATTATATATTATTAATAGTAAAAAAATATTTTAATTTCAAATTAAAACTTCAATTCAAGTATTTATACTATTTAAAAAAAATATATATTTTGATACCTCGAGAGCTTTTTGCTCGTCTTCGGCCAAGAACGTGCTTGTAGGAATTTCTTGTGAGTGGAAACAGTCAAAGTCTGAGAAGACAGGCTCGAGAAAGTGGGTTGGGGGTTGGAAAAAGGTGGATGGAAAAGGTTCGATATTCATGCCCGAGTGCACGATTACGAAAAAGTCGAAAGGGCTCTTCTTTTCTCTCTTCAATCTTCTTTTTCCACCCTCTTCCTGCACTTTTCCCTATTTCCACCCCTTTTTCCTTTTTCCACCCCGTTCACCACCCATCTTCACTCTCTGGACTTTTCGGTCCGCAATGCAGCGATATTCCATGTCCCTGGAAGCAGCAATAAATCGAGATCGTTTTCCTCCCACCCTGTATTTTTCCCAACCCTCTGTGATTTTTCACTATTTTTTTAAGCTCCTAAAATTTTTTCATTCCGCTGCTTCCCTTTTTTCCTCTTCTTTGGCTGAAAAATTGTAAAAAAACAATTGAATGTGTATTTTAAATTAAAAAGGAATTCGATAATCCTCGCCCCTCCTGAAACTCACCCCTAATTTTTTTTCATCCCCTGGACTCTTATCCAACCCTCTTGAAGACGCATGTGGGAGACACGAGAAAAGTTTAGCTCGTTCAAACTTTTGGGTGCAAAGACTTTACGACCGTGATGGAGGAGACACTATCTGAGAGAAGAAAAAAAAATTCTTACTTATGTGTTTTTCCTTTCGCTTCCTTTTTTAATCGATTTTTCATCCTCCCTTTTGTTTTCCGACGTCTCCAATGTCGATAAAAGTTCAGAGCACGAAAAAATAGAGAAAAAGTGGTCTCGAAAAATTTTTACAAACATCGGAAAAAAAATTGAGATCCATCATTTTGAGAGACATACAAATTCATATTTTTTTTTTCTAGAAAATTGAATGAATTGATAGAAAAGGATTGGATTCGATATTCGGATGTATTCCAAGATAAAAAATGATTCGAAAACTTAAATTGGATCAGGTGGCCAATCACTCTGTGATTTATGAAGTGCTCGTCGAATTTTTTCTATCCTCATTTTCTTCTCCTCACCCTCGTAATATTTTTTCCTCCGGAGAATACAACGAGACTGGAAATGCTGATGAGAATTTGCATGAGGTTTCATAACGTGGAAAGCAAAAAAAAGAAAAGTAAAAAAAGTTTATCGACCCCGGGATAAAGTAAGAGTAAATCGAGCTTTTTTGTTTTTTCTTCTCTCCTCTTTTTCTTAATCCCCTCAGCCCTTCGAGTTTGTATTCCGGCGCATCCCTCGTTACGAAAACATTCGCTTGGCTATGCATACAGCGAACGAGAAACTTTTTTCGAGATTTTTTTATTTCGTATTTTTCGTTTCAAGGAATTTCGTGACGAACTAGGAGCAAGGATATTTATAGTTTTTTGCCATTTTTATGGGGTGGCATATCGATGAGAATGAAAAAAAAAAACAAAAATAATTTAACGATTTTTAATGAAGAAAACGACCTTCGTATATGTATGTCTTATGTGAATTGAATCTTAAAATAGCCGCAGGATATATTTATAACTTTCGTAAAGTAAAATATCGAACAAAATGGAGAAAAATCTTTTTTTAAGTTTAAGGGATGAAAATTATCCGATAAAGGTTTTTTTTCAACAAAATGTTCCATAATTTCGAATATTTAAGAATCGTGACACCAGATGATATTGCTCAGGAAATATTCAAATGTCTCTCCTAGAGATGAAAAATCCAGTTCAGGAATCCGAAGGGGTGGCTACCCCTTTTTAGGGGTTGAGGGACGTAGAGGTGGGTTTTTAGTCCGAATATATGGTCCAGAGAGTCCAGAAGTATCGTCGGGAATGGAAGGTCCACGGTAAATAGCCTCGAGGGTTGGTCGTGGCCAGGGGGTTGGAAGAAGGTTGAAAAAGAGGGTAGGAGGACGATTGGGAAAACTTGGTCGTATGGCATATCGCCAAGTACCAAGAATCCTTCGTCCTCGACACAGTGTACACGCAGAACTCGACGTTTCGCCACATAACCGCAAACTCACCCTCGCCATTTTCATCCCCTTCCATTCTTCTACCCCTAAAAAGACGAAGAATTGTGCGATATTGTTGCGAGCATTTGGCACTGTTCATAACCAATAAATCCCGACAAAAAGAATTTCCCGATCGTCTCTGGTCATCTCTTTTCCTGTCTTTGTACGTTTCAGGGGTGGTTCTAAGGATATAGGGCTAGCTCGAAAATTTATCTCCACGGATTAATTGCTGTTGCGGAGCTTTCGCGGTTTTGCTACCGTTTGATAACTGTCCAGCTACCTTTCGATTAACGGGCTTTAGGCTTTCAAGATGAATCAACCCCGAGCTTTGCAGACCTCAACCATTTTGAGATTTGAGGTGCTTTTGAACCCCTAACAGTTGTTGTTTCTAATACAATTTTAGTGTTTATTGTATTTTTAATTAAAAGGGGAATGAGGTCGTTCATTTGAGGTGGTCATTAGATGGTAATTTTGTGATTTTCAAGGTCATTACTTTAAGCTCATTTTCCTTAAGGTCATCACATTGAAGCTCGTCACTTTTTTAACTTAAAGCTTGCAATGAAGGTTCGGTTTGAACGTCGAATGACGGCTAACGATGCCGAGTTTGTTGAGGGACTATGCAAACAGGGTACGAAAGCTGAGGACACACGAGTTTGACGCTTTCAACCCCTTCCATTCACCCCTTTTCATCCCTTTCCCATCCGTTCGCAGTCTCTGTTCCAGGAATTTCATGCAAGCTCCGGTCTTGTTACGCTCCAGCTTAGGACTCGAGGCATTATTGGGGTTGGTTCTCTTTGGTCGGCTTATATGAGGGTTACCAGCCCCCGTAGCAGGGGCTCTCTGTTTTCCCTCGAAGCCGGAGAAAGCTCTGGGACAAACTCAACATCGGTCAATCGTCCGATCAGCTTGGGAATCCAATTGTCATACGGAATTAGAAATTTAATCAGCAATTAGAGCTCTTCGAAGGGATGAACTTTTAAGGGGCTAGTTTTGGGGGTTGGAAAATTAGGAATTCATTTGGTGGTTCTTGATTTTTAAACATATAATCAACAATTCTTAACTCTTAGCAGAGATTTGATATTAGATATTAATATTAGTATTAAAAACGAACTATGATATTGAGGGGTGATTTTCAAAGCTCGAGAAAGCTCCGGGACAAACTCAACCATTGGTCAATTAACCGATGAATCCAGGAATCCCATTGACATACGAGCTTAAAAATTTAATCAGCAATTAAAACTTTTCAAAGGAATGAAGTTCCGAGAGGTCGTTTATAGGGTTTGGGAAATGAGGAGCTTATTTTATGGTCCTTTGTTTCTTAACGTAGTCAATAAGACGCGATTGCCAGCAGAGATTCAATATTTGAGAGGCTTTTCTCGAAACCGGAGAAAGCTCCGAGAAACACTCAACATCAGTAAATCGTCCGATTCGTCCAGAAATCCGGATGTCATGCAGAATTGAAAATTAAATCAGCAATTAGAGCTTTTCTAAGGGATGAAGTTTTGGAGGATGGAAAGTTTAGTACTTACTTTAGGGTGCTCAATTTTTGACCGAAGACATCAAGGCGTGATTCACATCAAAAAAAGTTTTATGTTTTTGAAGGTTCTTTGTGGAAGCTCCAAAAGCTCGGGGACAAACTTTAACCATTGGTCTATTATCTGACGAGCCCGGAAAACCAATTGTCATACGGAATTATAAATTTAATCAGCAATTAGAGCTTTTCTTAGAGGGTAGTTTATGAGGGTTGGATATGAGTAGCTTATTTTACGGTATTTCTCAACGTAGTCAATGCCGCGTGATTTTTAGTTGAAGTTGAATATTTTGGGGTTGTTTTTCAAGGAGGGAGAAAGCTCCGGAACAACATCAGCATCGTTTAATGCCTAAGAAGTAGAAATTTAATCACCAAAGAAATCTTTTCGAGCAGATGAACTTGTGAAGGGTTGATTTCTGGGGGATGAAAAATTAAGAGCTTTTTTAGTGCTGCATTTTTGAACGTATTTTTTAAGGCGTGATTTAAAGTAGAAGTTTAATATTCAGGGATTATTTCTAGAAAGATCAATTTCCATAATGAATCGAAAAATGTATCCTCGCACGGAAATTACCTCTCCTTCAACTCTCATTAATTCAATGAACAGTTTTGGACGAAAGATCTCGTACAAAGAACAAATTACGCTGAATTTACTCTGAGACGAAAAAAAAACATTCACCAGCTTTTTTTCATTCTCACGAGCAGAAGAAAGAAAAAGTGGGAATGCGGGGAAAAGAGAAGAAAGCTCGCGACCGAAGAAAGAAATGAAAGAGAAAAATATATGACGGGGAAATGAAGAAAGAATGGAGATTGCTGGGTGCATATCTCTTGCTTCTTTTTACTTCTTTTTTTTCTCTTCCGCAGTTGTATAAAAAAAAAGATCTGGGTTTCCAGACTCTGCAAAAGTGACGTCCCACGTACTAGTCATTTTTAGAGCTCCGTTAAATATTACACAGTGCAAGAAAGAAAGAAAAATATATAAACGAAAAAATTGTGACATTAAGCATTATTCTTTATAGATGTCACTAGTGGAAATAATAATTTGCAAAATAATAATAATTTGTAATAATTTGCAAATGCAAAAGAATTTATTTATTTAAAAAAAAAGATGTTAAAGTTTTATCCGCATGTAAATTTCGAATGGAATGTCCTTTGTAAATTTTTACATACAATTTGACGTGTTCGTGCGTACATGTAATCTTTCGTTCACGTAATTTCGACCTCTTATCGTCTCCATTTCATCTTCTGCCTGGCAGAACGGGTAGGACGAGAAGGAGAGGGAAAAAGAAGGATAGAAAGAGTTCATTTTTCTTATTTAACTTCTCACCATATTTTTTACCGATAATTCGACCGGAGCGGGAATTCTCATTTTTTATTCTAACTCTCGTGGATCGTTCCATTTGTAACTTGATGCCTTTTGTTCCTACTTTTTTATATAATTTTTTTGAATTTTTATTTTATGTGATTGTTTGAAATTTAATTAACTTTTTTTCAAAAAATGAAATTTAATTTCTAGTTCTTCAATTCTGAAAGTCGCGACGCAATTTTTTTCTTTGGAAGTGGCAGCGATTTCAACATTTTTTTCTATTATGAAAAGTTTCCAGGCTCTCGCTCTGTTTTCGCATTCTATCGTTCGACTGTCCAGAAAACTCGGAAATAATGTCGAGAATTCTACTTTTATGAACGCATCGTGTACGTACCCGAAAAGTTTGCGTATAAATTTTTCTTTCGAACAAACGAAAAAGTTTTCGCTCATTAGTTGACTTGGTTCTTGTCGAAAAATAATCTGAATCGCGTCAAAAAATGAATTGCAAATTTTTTCAAATAAAAATGCATTTTTTATGCACTCTCGTACAATGATGCACTTTTAATGCAAAAATATGCTATGGATCGTGACACTTTTCCGTTAACTTAAAAAATCCGTAAATTTTAATTAAAGTAAGATTGTCCAATTTATTTCCAAGAAATGCATTTTTATGCACATTTTATAATTTTCATTTTGGTCAGAAAATGCATTTTGGAACAATTAATGCACTTTTCTCATTTTCCTTTCCACAG
Organism: Cremastinae sp. B BG-2022a; assembly: GCA_030522605.1. Lineage (NCBI taxonomy): Eukaryota > Metazoa > Arthropoda > Insecta > Hymenoptera > Ichneumonidae > Cremastinae sp. B BG-2022a. The sequence continues at coordinate 32,498 of JAPYYX010000093.1, forward strand.
AGATTAGATGAAAAATTTCCAAGTGCAATCAGCGTCTTGTTCATCTAATAAATGTTTTTCTTTTTCGTTCCCTTTTTGAGACGAGTCAAGTGGTTTGAGCTTTGCAAGGGTTAAATCGTCTGCTCGATTTCTAAAAACCTCTTTTTTCGCTCTTCAGCATTTTTCGTCCCAGACTCGGGCTCTAAACGCCGTTTTTTTTCACTTTCTATTTTTCCCCCTTTTTATTTTCTTTTTTCTCTCTTGTCGACTCTTCTTCCTCGACACTTTTCGTTCCTCCTCTCGTTTCGATTTTTCCTCGAGTTCCTCTCGAAGCTTTTGTCTATTCACTTGGAACTTGTGCCGGACTAAAGATCTCCCACTATTTTTTTATTATCATCCTCTCTTCCTTTTTTTTTGCTTTCATCTCTTTCCTCGTTATTGTTTTCCACAGGGATTGTCCCGAGAATCTCCGTCACTTCAAATTGAAACAATCGTTCCCGTCAGCGAGGTAAAACGAGACCAAAAATGGGGAAAAAATTGGGTGCAATTATTTCGCTATGCAAATAAGAATGAAAATAAAACAAAATATAACAAAAATTCAACTCATTGTTGATCTCATTTTATTTTCGCTTTAAAATAAAATTCGAGTAAAATTTTAATAAATTTTTTCATTACAACGAGTATTTATAATGTACATAATAACAATAAGATTTAAAATTGTATTAAACGAAAATGAAAATATTGTGACTTGAATATTTTTCCTGCCTTTTTTTTCGTGGTAAGAATCTCTGAGTGGCTGAGGAACGAGAGTTGACGGAGCAAAGGGAAAAGGGCGAAGGGATGAAAGAAAAAATGAGGTGGGGAAAAAAAGCTCGCCATTCATCAGTCAACGTAACTGAATTAGCACCGGAAGTTTCAAGAAGTGGAGGAAAAAAGTGGAGAAAAAAAGATAGAGAAAAGAGGGGTGGAAAGATATCGCCAAGGGGTTGATGAGCCTCTGTGCAAGAGTGTGGAAAAAGTACACGCCAGAGACGAGAAATAAAAGCTCGAGACTCGTTCAAGATAAAAGAGTCAAAAAACGTTTCGACACTCTTTTGAATTTTCATTATTAAATGAAAAAAAAATGTATTCATCATTTAATTGGTTTAATACAATATAATATGGTATGATATAACGTAGTACGATATTATGTAATGCAATATGCATATAATTGATAATTTGAAGCACAATGAATCTTATGAAAGTAATTTTTAAGAAATACGATAATCCGTTTTTAAAACAATCGTTGGTTGCATATAAAATGGTGAAAATAGTAAAAATAGACAAACAAATGACAAACTTATAGGACAAGTCTCATATAAGGTATTCATCGTTCCGTTATCATTCCTTTCCCATCCCTTTCCCTTGGTAACAGTTGGGGATGTTCCTCCCGGGGGGTGAAGGGTGGTAAGGTTGGGAGGGAGAAGCGACTCGTCACACAGTCTGCCGCAATGCTGACGTAACGCTCTGCTGACGTCACCGGTGCAAGCTTTCATGAGAGGCCAATGTGCTCCAAAGCTCAAATCCATCATTCCAACCTCCTTTCAGTTGCTGTGCAACTTTTTATCACCCATATAATATTTTTTAAACGTACTTGATGATGTTTTCTTTTCTTGAAAATATGTCATGGCTGTGATAGGATATATTCCAAAACAAAAAAAAATTTTAATAGTAATAAAATACGCCAGAAACGAGTTGTCGGTCTGATAGAGATGAAGTTCATCATAGATTTAAGGTCGAATTTCATTATGATGAAATTCTTTAAGGTCAGCCATGATGCTGTTTATTGTAACTGACATCTGCGATTCCTGCGGCTAAGATTTTTGATACCCAATTACGGCAGCACTCATAATTCGTATAGTTGTACGCACTATAACTCATTTAACTCATTTTGACAATTTGTTCGCCAACGAAACTTGGTGTGCACGGCTAATATTGATCAGTGTATGAACCTAGAAACTTCAGTAGGAGCTTAAAAGCTGTTCCAAGACGAAGGCGACAATGATTGAAATTTTCAAAAATTTCCCAACGATATTCTTTACTGCATCATCTATTTTATCAGTATTTGTTTAAATCTTGAAAGTGAGTGATAGCTGCGGTATGATATGTCATGGTATGATCGATATGACACGCCATGCAATGCCGTATGATAATGTACTTGATGATTGTTTCTTTAGTATGTATCGTGTCTATGATACGATATGCTGTGCTATAGTAGTTGTACCATTACATATGTATCTGTGATATGTATTATCCCTTACCTATTCTATGATGTATGTATTACGGTATGAATGATATGATGTGCTATGGTGTCGTATCATTATGTTATGATTTGTCATCATATCATACATATGTCATGTTATAACTACGTTGTCTACATCAAGACTTGGATGCGGATTACGATGTATTATGATTTTGATGTGCTTTGTTCTGATATAACGCATTATCCCTATGATATGACATGCTATAATCTTAGTACAATGTGTGGTACTGTACTTTGTAAGTATTCGATTTCAAACCATGCTACATTCGATAACCCTTTGTACCACATCATCACACCCCATTGTAAATCACATTACATTGAAACAACATTATAGATAACTCACTCTTTGTTTTACTGAAAAATCAACACTATCCCTATGATATGACATGCTATAATCTTACTTATTGTTAGTACAGTGTGTGGTACTGTATTTTGTAAGTATTCGATTTCAAACCATGCTCCATTCGATAACCTTTTGTTCCACATCATCACACCCCATTGTAAATCACATTACATTGGAACAATAACATTATAGATAACTCGCTCATTGTTTTACTGCAAAATCAACAGCAGTAGTCATCATGGAAATTACTTAAATGAACTGGAGAAAATTGCTCGAGTTGAATCAATCGTGGAGTGTATTATTTGGGGATAATTCACCGAGATAAAATCTCACCGGGGTGGGGGGTTCGTTCGGTGATAATCTATGTTTTACCTCGTTATCGCATTTGGCACGCTCAGCCAATTTCCAGGCTGCTCGCAAATTGATTCGGCCGATGATATAAAGGCCTTCTACATATTCAAACAAAATCCAATTGATTCGGCCAAAAAACCTTTCCTTTCATCTCTCTTTCTCTCACTCTTTTTTCTCCTACTTTCCAAGTGTTACGAATTACGACGAATTAATTCCGAATTTTCGAAACCTCGCCACCTCTCCACCCACTGAGGCCAGATAAAACGAAATAAATTCACGTTGAAATATCGCCGAGGACTTAATTCGAGATTTACGTGAGTGAAAAATATTTGGAATGAGAATAAAGTCTGTGGCAAAGTCGGAAGTAAATAATGAGAAACTTTAGCACTGGGGGAAAAAAAAATATTTACCAAATAACTTGGAGGGTGAATATATTAAAATTGTACTATATGTATATTCAATTTTTAATTTAATATATTAAATATTAAATATTAAATATATTAAATATATTAAATAATAGCAAAACAGATATTTTTATATATATTACGAATGATATTTAATTGTATATTACTATTTTATATTTTCAGGTGAGAGATAGTGGATTGGCGGTTGAATTCCCGGCCCCAGGAGCGGCCCGGGGGCTTACCCTGGGGGCCCGAAATTTGCCTGGGGGTCGTTCGGGGCCTCGGATATTCGGTGTCTCGGCTAGGACCGTCATCAGCAGGAGGCGAGCGATATGAACGCGAGCGTAAACGTCGAGAGAAACTCCTGGCGGTTACCTCCCGACGAGACCGTCCAGGTTGCCGATCCACGCTCAAAGTCTGCACAGGTAAAAGAGGTAATCAGGCCAACACCATTTTTTCTCGTGTCTGATCGTGAAAAAAATGTAAAATGTGTCTGCCTGATTCGTCGTTATGTCTTTTTTATTAATATTTCAATTTGATGTATACTGTTACATTATATTATTTATAGTAGAATGTCTTTCATATTCTCATTAATATTATGTACAAATTGAATACGATAATTTTCATTATATATTATAACTATAATAAATATTAAATAATTATTTTTATGTTTATAAGATTTGGATGCATATTGAAAGTTTGACGTTAAAATTAATATTTTATTATATACTTTAAAGTGATTTGCGAAAAAAACACCAAAAATTTTTGCGAAGGCAATCTGCTATAATATAATATTTTCCAATTGTTCGTAACCCTGCATTCTTGTGTGTAGATTTTTATATGGTTGTTGAAACGATAATTAAAATGAATGAAAATATAAAAAAATATTCAGTTCGTTGAATATTTAATAATTTTTTTTTATAAGAACATGCAAAAAATTCTGCGGCCAATAGTAAAAAAAGGTTGGATGAGAGCAGAGTCTTCCTCAAACCGGGAATGAATGTCTGGGAATTTGATTCGACAGGAGCTAGGGATAAGAGAACCAATTTTTTCCACTTTATTTATCCATGGAAATTCCGCGAGTCTTCGACTGCAACAAATCTCACACGGCGCGCGAGATTCCTCGGGAATCGAGTTTGCGAGGAGACTCGTTTGGCGCTTGATTGAGACAAGTGTCGACATTTCGGAACGAGGAAAAAAAATTGAGAGAATGAGAAACGTACGAGAAAAGATCTCCGATAAAATAGGAAAAGTAAAATTTGTACGAAAAAAATACAAAAAATATCAGTATGACTTGTGCTATTGCATATTATTTACATATTTGTTTTAATATATTTTTGTATATCAATTTAATATATTTTTTGTATATTAATTATATATGTTTTTGTATATGAATCTAATACATATATTTTTGTATATCAATTTCATATATTTTTGTATATTAATTTCAATATTAATATTTTTAATATATTTTCGCATACTATTTTCTTATTTTAAAATTTCAACAATTTTCAAAATTCTAGAGATAAACATTTGAGTCGAGTGAAAGTTTCGAAATATACGTATTTCTTTTAGTATATTCTTGTATATTAATTTTAATATTTTTATACATTTATCTTAATATATTCTTGTATTTTTTTTTATAAATTTTTTTTTCATTCTAAAATTTTGAGATTTTTCGAAGTTTCCATTCCCGAAATGCAAATTGGGAGATACGAGAGTTAAAGTTTAGAATAAATTCGTGAGTGTTTTTGGGGTCAGTTTGAAATAAGCGAGAGGTCGTTCTGAAGTATATCCATGAATGAATACAGACTGCTTGAAAAGGGCGTCGTATAAATATTCGTCCCAAAACTATTTGTACATCGTGCGTTCATGGTTGATGTAGATACACAAAAACACTCATCCACATATACACACAGAAAGTCTCGCAAAATATTTATGGAAATTAATTCGCCATTATTCAGTAGCCGGAGAGTCAAGTTTTAATTATGCGCGACAAGAGAACGGGCAAATTCCGTGAGAGAGATCCGGAGATAACGAGTGATAACAACCAAGGGCTGTTCTCGTTCGATATAATTTATACAGTACAAACGCGAATGTTGTCCACGCGAAACCGGAGGACTTTTGGCCTCGATTTTCGAGCATAAATACTTTTTTTTCTCCCCCTGTACATGTAAACAAGGGTGAATCACAGCCACTTTTACGGGAGGGCAAATAACTCAATGTCTCGGATTGCAGACGGAAAAGTTTCTTTTTTTGTTTCATCCGGAAGAATAATTTTTTTTCGTTATAAATGTCACAATGACGTTTGGAACGTGACAAATTATGGGAGAAGTCATAATTACGTGACACGCGTAAATATTAATATATTTCGATGTCGTAGTGTCAACATTTGAGGTCATACTTTGCATTGACACTTCAAAAAGAAACACATGTTTGGTAATTTTTTTAACTTCCAAGGTAATTCTTGTCATTGAACTGGTAATTAGCTTTATGTTCAGTTTTTGTCTGTCACGTCAAGATGACATGATGTTTGTTAATAAAAGTTAATAAGCGGAGTCAATGTCATGACATCTGTCATTAAAATACTTCAAGATCAAAATTAATTGTTCTCGACCATTTCAATATTTTAAAAGAGAAGTTTAGAACTTCAGGGGCGATTGCTGACATCGAAGGTGCATGATATCTGTCCATATGAAATTTCCGACGAGGTAAATACACGTGGAGATCAAATTCAATATCTCAAGGTCAAATTTGACATCTCAGAATGCTTTAGAGTAGGAAATAATACTCGATAATGAAGTCACATGATTTCTACCGCAATAACGTTACAATCTTAACAAATACACTTCAAGGTCAACATTGGCAAGTCAAGGTCACTTGTGATAATCCAATGTCAAATTTGACATTTCACGTCAAACAGCAGTTTGTTTACATTGCTCGTGACCGTTCCTATATATTCAGATTCGTATCTCTCGGCCCTTCCGTAGCTTGACCTTATTTACTTTTAGCAATCTCACGGATCTTCCCTGAGATGATTTTTCACGGTCGGGGCATAAAACGCCAACGACTCGGCCTCATCTTCGTTCTTGCTTTTCGAGTTTTTCCTCCCTCCCTCTCGTCGCGGAAATCGTTCACGCACACATTGCAAATCTATCTTTGGATTTTATCCCTGATTTCCGTCCGACTAACAGTCGTGCATTGTCTGCAGAACGGGGCGAAACTAAAAGACTCACGAGAAAAACTAATATTTAGATCTCATCGGCTGTTTTCCTACTTTTGTCTCATTTTTTTTATTGTGTAGAATTTTGTTGTGATCGAATCTCAATGTTTTTGTGTGAAGTTTTAAGTGTCAAATGGACTGTCAATAGTTTCTTTTCGTTATAAACAAATATAAACATATTTTTGTGAAAATTTTCATTTTTTTTTGTGCGATAATAAATGATTGCACGAGGAGGCGGTACTGTGGTCGGAAAATGTACGAAAATCCAAACGTACTTGGTGAGCGAACGAAAAAGCGATATCGGAAATTCTTTTTTTTCCTATCTCGCATTTTTCCTGAATGGACGAGATGAGGAAAGTAATGAAGAATTTTCCGATAAAAAAAGAGGGAATAAAAGAATATAAAATAACGTGAGAGAGAAAATAGATTGGAGTTTGTGAATTTTTGGAATTTTACCAGACGATATTCCATGGATTATTAATCACTTTTTTTCTCTCTCGTCCGTATCGTCCAACTCATCGATTTTTGGGAACAAAATAAAAGAGATGTCACCATGAAAATGGATTTATGCAAAATTTAATTGGATCATCCCGTTTTAATTTTTTCAAATATTTTTTTGTCCTTTCATCATCTTTCGTCGATTTTTTTTCCCCACAGGACTTGACGTACGGTGAGGGTGGTCACAACTGGAGGAGCATTATTTTTTCGTTGCTGGTGATCGGTCTCGTTATCGCTGGCATTGTCACGGCCATTTATCTTCTAGGGTACGATTTTTCACTTTTTTTGATAATCCAAAATTTTATTATGTTTATCTTTTTTGATATACGAGTTACCAGTCATTACTATTTATTATTATTAATTACTGTATTTATCATTTTTGCTATTATCGAAATCAAATTTGTAACTATCAAAAATATAACGAATTTTTCATTTTTTAGGTATGTCGACGAGCTTCTTTATTGGAGCGGACGACGTTTAACTTTGGATGAGTGCCTTAGCGGTGATCTTTCACCCCATCGTTTACCACCCGCCTGGATAGCCCATGACAAATTCGTCTTTCAGGCCGACGACGGCTCTCTCGCTCTTCTCGACACCTCTAACAATTCTGTATCGTTGCTAGTATCAAATCACACACTCGTAAGTATTTTGGACCGTTTATTTTATTATTTATTATAAATTTGTCAAATCTTATTTTTTGATGTAACAAAAATTTGTTGGAAATGTTTCTAAGGTGTTTGATTTTTATGTAATAATATCGATATCCGAACAACTTTAAAAATTTTAATTTATTTAATAATTTAATTTATTTGAGGGAAATTAAAATAAAATTGGTGCCAAAAATTATGAATTATTTCGTATATAAGAGTGGAGAGGGAAAGAGAGATTTTCACACCTGTTGGCTATTTATCTGCTTAAAAATATATGTCGGTGACATGCGTTGATAGTCGTGTGCGAGGGTGGAAAATGCTCGGTTTCATGGGGACGAAACCACGAGAGAGTCATTCGCGGCAGGTCGCCGAGAGAGGCCCGAGGCGAAACGAGAAACGAGGGATTGCATTAGAGGTTATGCTGCGGCGAATCTTCGCCGCAGGCAGTGAAATGACATGTGGCAAATGCATTTTCAGTCGGCTGTCATTTCAATTTTCAGCCTACTCCAAATTTTCTTCATTTGTAACGTGGATTAATAACAAAATAGAACAAATTATTCATTTCTCGTTTGCAACATGAAAATCGCTTTCGCGATAAACGAAGGATTGATGAACGTACAAAGGCCACGTGGCAAATTTAAAAATAAGATTTTGAACGTAAAAATCATGTAACGACAATTATATATTTAAAAAACTGTTTGTTCGATTATATTACACGTTAATGTTAACTCAATAATGAAAAAAAATGTTCCAGCGACAACTCAACGTTCAGGGCTATCAATGCAGTGGGGATTTGCGTTACGTACTCTTCAAGCACGATGTGAAGCCGGTGAGCATTTTAATGAATAAAAAAATCGAGGCAGGAGAAAAATGAGATGAAAAAAAAAATAGAGTGAAATGTGCAAAAAAAAGATGAAAACGTCTTTTCATACGTTTCCCACCTGAATGGACGTCCTGATTTAATTATCCTCGAGAATAAAAAAGCACGCCCCATTATTTCCACCCCCGAGATGAGGAAAAATGGTTTTAAGGCTCTCTCCGTTGTATTTTATTATTTTCCACTTTTTCCCTATTATTTTTTTTTTCGTTCGTTCTCCTTCCTATTTTTTATATGGAACTTGCTCTCCAGACGGTCTTTCAACCCCCGTGACTCACCCCCGCCCAGAGAAGCCTCACGTAAATCAAGATTCCAACGGGAAAGCTTGCCCTCTCGTATTTCTTAATTTTTTCTCACTCCGGAGACCAAATAAATTATTTTTTTCGCTACAACAAAAAAAATTGATCAAGGAAAAAAAACTAAAAAATTATAATGGAGAAAGCATCTAATTACTACTCAATAAATCAAGAAAATAGAAAATAAAATATTAAACAAAAAAGACGACGAATAAAGTTAAGTTTGATTTTTTATTTAAACGATCTTTTTTTTTATTTTTGGCAAACCTCACTATTTTAAATTTATTATACTCGTATTGCATAGCATATGTAAAATTGTTACATTTGGAGTTTCATGAAAATATGAATAGAATTAGAAATTTGACGAGAATCTTTTTTTCCGTTTGTTCACGAATGAATTCCTCGATGCTGTAAGCTCGAATCCACACACCGGGAGACGGGATGAGTATTCACGTGGAATGCAAACCCAATATTGTGAGAGAATGCGCGCGAGAGTTTCTGTCCTTCCCCTTCCCCCTCGCAATCGTCCGTTCTCCTCGTTTTCCGACCTAGTCTCTCGTGAATGGGCTCCGCGAGCGATTGACCATGCCAGCTGTATCCGTGACGAGGGGGTGCTTGCCCGATAACCGGGGTAAAAGCACCCGAACGAGGAGAACGCTCGAAAACATAATGTCGATCGAAGAAATATGTTTTTCCTCAATTTTCTTGTTGGTACTGGACAGATATGATACTGCTTATTCAAATAATATTTTTGTTTATGTTTTCATTTTTTAAATTGTGTTTAATACGTATTTTACGAGACGGTTTATACTTTATTCGATTTTTTCAGGTATTTCGACACACCTTTACTGCTCTATACACGGTTTACGATGTCACAAATGAGTAAGTGTAGATAATATTTAGATGATATTTTTAAAAATATTATTGAACATTTTTCGAGCTTGTTTATGCATTTTTGACTTCGAAATGTAAATAATATTAATATATATCAATTTATCCAAAATTTGTTGGAACTTTTTTTTATTAAAAAATACACTTATTTGAACAAAAACTTGTCGAAAGAAACCAGTGGGTTCTTCTTACAGTCCTCACAGATAGACTACGATAAAGATTAATTATAATTAATCATAATTATGAGTAAATTAATGTATTTAAGGTATTTAAATTATAATGCAAAAAGGATTTGATTGAAAAAGTCTATTTGCTAACGATGTGCGTGGAGGACAATGTCTGCCGGGTCAGTTAGTATTAAATATTTTTTGACTGGAAATATATTTTCCTCAGTCACCACACTCCGATTCGTCTGCAAGCTTCTCCTCGTGTCCAGCACACCCGTCTGCAGTACGCTTTGTGGCTGGGCAACACATCCGCACTGTTGATGATCTCGGACAACGATATATATATGAGGTCAGGACCGACCTCAACGGTGGACAAGAGATTAACGTCGACGGGGATTCCCGGTGTGATCTACAACGGTGTACCCGATTGGTTGTACCAGGAAGAAGTTTTACCGAGGCCGGAAGTTATATGGCCGAGTAAGGACGGCTCAAAATTGCTTTACGCGGCCTTCAACGATTCTAAGGTCACAATCCTCGAATTTCCCTGGTTCGGCAGCCTCATAGGCCAGGACGGTCCGAGCTCAAGCCCGATGGGACAAACGAGGAGAGGCTCATTTCCTCCGTCGAGGTCCATCCGGTATCCGACACCGGGATCCCCGAATCCTGAGGTCGACCTCTGGTTACTCGACCTTAAAAACGAGACTGTCATGAATGCAAATGAATCGACCTTCGGGAAGGTCAAATTGAAACCACCGGCTGTCCTTGATGAACAGTAAGAGCCGTTCCTATTTAGAAATATAATTAAGGTCATTTATCCTAAGCCTTTTTATTTAGGGCTTTTCATAAATTTCTTCAAATACCATTTCTTCAAGAGACTTGCACCTCATTTTTCATGATTTTTTAATTTTCTATTTCCAGAGAATTTTATTTTATTTCTGCGGGCTGGGTGGGCGAAGATGCGGCTCAGATTGCGGTCGTTTGGATGACGCGGGCCCAGAATCTATCGGTCGTTTCGGCCTGTCAGGCGCCCGACTGGAAATGTGTCGAGACACATTCCGAGAGGGCACCCGAGGGTCAGTGGCTGGATGCCCAGCCGCATCCTGTCTTTGCGCCAGACGGCGATACGTTTCTACTGTTAGCGGCAGTCCAGGAGGGTGGTCAGGAACATTTCACGCACATAAAGCACGTGACCTTGACGCAACAGAGAATAGCGGTGCTCTCGCATGGAAGATACGAGGTCAGTGACCTTAAAATGTCCTTTCTGATTTATCAGTAATTCCCGGTTTTGATTATCACTTCAATTGTCCATAAAGTCAGTCACCGACCCTAAATCATATTTTTGACCAGAATCGATGTTGTCAGCGTTCATGACAAGTTTCTATTTTATCGCGATTTCATTAGATGTGATCTTACGATGTTGACCTTCACGATGTTGACCTATTTCAACCTTTTCAGGTCAGCGAGATTCTCGCTTGGGACACCAAGGCCCATCTCGTTTATTATCTCGGCACGAGGGAAAGACGACCAGGACAAAGGCATCTCTACGTCGTGCGTGATCCAACGGGTGATGATCCGCGTCGGCTAGAGCCGCTCTGCGTAACGTGCGACCTCGGTGACGTTCTTTGGAGCAGTAGATTCTACTACACGAATTGCACCCACTTCGGTGCATCCGTGAGTCCATCGAGTCTCAACGCATCGCCGAACACCCAGGGCTACTACGTTCTGCATTGCGAGGGTCCTGGTCTGCCATTGGCTGGTGTTCACGCGATGTCCAATCATAAGATGGTGCGGATCCTTTACGATACGAGGATACAGCGCGCCGACAGACTATCACAACTCGCGCTCCCAACACGGCGTAGTTTTGAGGTTCGTACACCTTTTTCCAACTTTTGGAAGTCTTCAAATGAAATCATATGAGTGCTATCTGTTGCTCGTGACCTTGTTCATATCCTTTTCACTGCTGGTCTGGTCCTGAAGTTCATAACATCTTTTTCATTTGTGCCTAAGGTGTAGATCGACCAATCCCTTATCATTTAGGCATGATTAATTTGACAGTGGAGTTGATGTTTTGAAATTATGTTAGGTCTAATACGTTTAGAGCTTCATTTGCAAAATGAAATGATTGGTTTTCGGCAGGTGCCTTTACCTCAAGGCTGGAGGGCTCAAGTTCAATTGCTGCTGCCTCCTTCCTGGCGGGAAGAGCTCCGGGATGCCGCATTCCCGGTCCTCGTTGAAGTTAACGGTCGGCCCGGAAGCGAGGCCGTTACCGACAAGTTTCGCATCGACTGGGGAACTTACATGTCAAGTCACAATGACATTGTCTATGTGAGACTCGACGTACGTGGTGCCCGAGGCCAAGGTAAAAGGGCTCTATTCCGCAGAATCGGTGGTGTTGAGGTTGAAGATCAACTTACGGTGTTGCGATATCTTCTCGACACGCTCAAGTATCTGGATGAATCCAGAGTTGGAGTCTGGGGTTGGGGATACGGTGGTTACGTTACGGCGATGGTTCTCGGGAGCCAGCAGAACGTCTTCAAATGCGGTGTCGCCGTAAATCCGATCGCAGATTGGCTATATTACAGTAAGTTATGATACCATTTTTTGGTACTGGGAGGTAATTTAGCATAATACTTTTATTCCTATTTCTCGTGTAATTCACGTGATTTTGACTTTCCACACGAATTGCAGATTCGGCGTTCACGGAACGCGTCCTTGGCCCCCCAGCCGAGAATTACAAAGGTTACGTCGAGGCTGACCTTACTCAACGCGCGAGGCTTGTCCCCAGTCACAGTTTTTATCTTCTACATGGCCTTGCCGACCTCACAGCGCCTTACACCCACGGCATTGCCTTTGCCAAGGCTCTGTCCGAAGCGGGAGTTATATTTAGATACCAGGTGCGTGTCAATTTGAATTTTCAATTACAGTTCACTCTCTCTTACAGCGACATTACTGTAGTCAATTTTTCGCTAATTGTAACTCTTTTTCTACCCAAAGGCAACTTCTCAATTCCCACTCTGATCCATGCACGAATTAAAATTTACACGTCTAACGCATGTGTTTTCGCATGTACAGAACATTATCCGAAAATTGGACCAATCTTTTTTTGCAAAAGGGGTAATTGATCTTTGAGTACAACGTTTAATCAAACTTGCCATCCCTTTATTCATCACTTCAGGTTATGAGGTCTATTGATGCTCACGGCAATCTAGAATTATGAGATCAATGCAAAGTTACCACACAACACAATATAAAATAATTCCCAATAGTATCAGCCTTTGGGGTTTGATCGAAATGGCAACGACAATGACGCAATAACAATTATAATAATTGTGGTTTTCGATTGAATCTGTACCGTTGCACTAGTCCGGATTTCTGTCACTGGATGCCATTGCGTTGTAGTCGGATCCTAATACAGTCGAGTCTTACTATAGTGAAACTCACTAGAGTGAACTCTCATTACAGTGAACCACGTTGATTCCGCTAGAGTGAATTTCTCCACTTCCCACCACTGGGACGTACCAACCAATCACGATTGTGCTCGTGATCATTCGCATGCATGTGCATCTCGCGCTTGCGTATTTGACTGCGTTTGGTACGCTGTCCCTGAGTATGGATAACGGAGAAGTTCACTGTACCGAGACTAGCTCAGTCCCGACGAGTTTACTATACTGAGACTGGACTGTATTTATTTTATTACAAGCCTACAGCCTGTGAATACTATCCAGAAAGTGCATCCAAGTTTTGATTACAAAATTTGTTGATTTCAATATTTTTAGAATTTTCGATGTGAAATCACAGAAAACTTATCCCCCAAGGTGAAGAAGCCATTCTATTCGAGTTCTCTGCAATTTCACGGCACAAACACCAAAATATTAAAATCGAAAGATCTTGTGACAAAACTCAGACACAATATAACTTTAATTTATCAGTTAGATCATCAAATTAGGATATTTCGTGAAAAATCGGATTTACAGAGTTACGCGGACGAAGATCACGGCTTGACGGGCGTGATCGAGCATGCTTACGAATCGATGGAGGACTTCCTCGCTGAGTGCCTCACTCTGGACGCCTCCTAGTGCCTCGATACGACTTCTCCATGGTCGATAATGACCGGATTATCCTCGAAATGTTCCGGAAGAGCGCCACCTGAAGAGAGAAGTCTCTGAAGCTCGTTAAGTCCCGAAATAAGAAGAATAAATAAAACACCTAACCTCTAAAAAAATGAAAGAATTTACCTAAAACAAAACTAAATAATAAAAACCCAATATAAAAAAAATTATCGCGAGTTTCGTACGAGTAATATCGTTATAGCGTTGTATATCCTCTGCCTGAAAGACTCGACGATCCGCGGAAGTTTATTAATTATAAAGAAGAAGTACTTAAAAATTTACGATAAATTCACAATAATTTAAAGGTTAAGACTAAAAATCCATTCCGCGTGTCTGAGAATGAAAAGAAAAGAATTAAGATCGAGAGAAAGTGATCAAAGAGGGAAGCTTTGGCAAAGAGGTGTTAAAACGGTAGAGAGGTATCGATGGGTGGAAAAAAAACGTGAATAAAATAAGCAAAAGAAATTATTGCTTGTTGTACAGCTTGATGAGGCCTATATGCAGGCTGTCCCAGAAGTTAATGTTTTTACTAAGGAAACAGGTTTCCGAAAAAGTTTTGAGTCTACAAGTATTCAACAGTTTTTTGATTCGATCAAATTCTGAGGAGTTATGAACGATCGAATTTCAGCCAATCGGTGGAAGTCTCGTGATTGTGGTCACGTGATTTGAGCGTTTTTGATTGGCTGGAATACATAATGCCTGATAACTCGCTAACGCAACATCCGATCAAAAAGTGGTTGAAGGCTTTTCGACTCGAAACTTCACGCATAATGTTACTGACATTGTTTCAACATTGATTTATGGGACACTTTGTATACATATATATAATAAATAAATAAATATATATATATATTATACATATAGTTGTATCATGCATTATATACGTAACTGTTATTGCCTAATTGATAGACGTCGAACGTTTGTACATAAAATATACATATTATTAGGTATTGATTAATTAATAATTTCAATAATTACCGGTTTATGTGATTTTTATGATTTTAATATCGCTCTGGATCTTCGTATACACGTAATTAATGATAAAGGATGAAAAATATCGAAAAAGAGCCTCTTGAATATGCTTGAAGGGTAATATAAGAGAAAAAGTAATTGCCAGGAGTTCAAGAGGGGAAAAAAAGTGAGAAAAAACGCTCGAGAAATCTCAAAATTTCGAGGGCTTAAAAATGTGAGAGAAGAGCCCTTATAATGCCGACAATCAAGGCTAGTGCAACTAATCAAACAATAAATAATTAATTGACGAGAGTAGAACGAAGAGAGAGATAGAGAGAGAGAGAGAGAGGTAAAAAATTTAAAAAAAGAGGTGAAGAAATTTTTTCTCGAAAAAATTTGAAAATGAGACAAAATTTCAAAAATCAGTAATTATAAATCGCTGTGAATCGTACGCTCGAAATGAAAAAAAAATCGTTAAAAATTATAATATTAATAACGAAACTAATAATAATAATTAATAACGATGATAAAAATATTTAGAGTAATCGAGGAAAAAAATTGGAAGGGGGAACGGAAGGGAAAAAAGCAAGTTGATTCGACACGACAAATATCAATGATTAAGAAAATCATTTTGGTATAGTTAATATGAAAAAAAAACAAAAAATTATTCTCGTTTTCGAAGTTGAAAAATATAACGATAGGTTAATTTTTCCAAAAGTTTTTCGAATTTGGAAAAAATGAAAAAAAATTATATTTCTGCCCTTTTTTTCTCCTCGAACTTTAGAATTAATAAAAAAAGAAAAAAAATTTTAAAAATCCAGCGTGCTTGCGAGCAGCTTTTTTGTCCTTTCCCTGCGCGATAGTAAAAAAATAGAAAGAAATCACCGAGATCAAAAGAAGAAAAATCCAACTAAATATAAAAACGCTAAATAAATCACGTAAAAACAATCAAGTATAAAAAATAATAAAAGGTAATAACGAAAAAAAAAGAACGCTAAGAAAATCAGAAAGGATGATCAAGAAAAAAAACGCGAAATCCGTTGAATCCCGTAAAAAAGAGCCACGAAGATTAAAAAAATAAGAGAAGAATAACGAGATTGTGACAAGGAATTTAAGAAATAAGAGTAATCAAGAAAAACAAAATAACGGTGGATCCAGGAAAATCGATCGGGAGATACCGAATAATTCATAAAAAAGAAAAAAAAAATTAGTGAAGATTCACACGAAGACCCTTGACGTTAAAGTTATTAGAGAATAAAAAGAAAAATGGCAAGCGTGGTAACAGAATTTAGAATTTATAAAGAGAAGGAAAAAAAACGAATGGTGCATTTTTCCAAAGTTACGATGGCGAATAAGTTTTACGTGAAATCGAAAGAAAAAATTTTTCAAAAAAATAAATGAATGGATAAAAAAAATTATTTATTTGTTTATTTATTTTTTTGTCAATTTTTTTCTTCAAAGATTTTCGCACAAAGTCAATTAGATTTTTTTCCATCGTGATAGTTAGCGAGAGGAAATTTGATGAGAATTAAATTCGTAAGAGCTCGGGGTCTTCCGCTTTGTGTCGCGAGGAAATGTTGAAAATTTAGAGAATTCGCGAGTGAGAGAGAGAGAGAGAGAGAAAGAGAGAGAGTGTGAAAAAAATGTGAGAGAGAGAGAGAGAGAAAAAAAATAGTAACTGATAGTCGATAAGGAAAAACGCGTCGTTGTTTTTATTAGAAAATTGAATGTGCACTTGAGTTGCCGACGATTTCGTGGATCGCGAGACCGAGAGTTATCTTCCATAAAGAAAAAATAATGAAAAAATGAAAAAAAAAAAAATGAAAAAATTACACCCACGAGATAATCATGTTATTAAGACTCTGCGTTTTTTAATATCAGCGAGCGCTCGATCCGGGTATCGAGCGAACAAAGTGTTTTCAATAAACTGTTACATATTACCTGAAAAAATTTTGCTTCTGTTCATTCAAATCTGTCCAATTAAAAAATTTCCCACAATAGAGTCAATAAAAAATTTTTTTATCAACAGATCCGATTGGTAATGCAGTTTTTATCATTTTTTTTGGTAAATAGGAATACTTCATCGATACCAACAGTCGGCAAAGAAGTTTCCAATTTTACCAGCAGAAAGTAAAATCGAAAACTTTTTTATCCATCTTAGTCTTCGATTTTCTACCGAATAGTTTTTAGGATTCACGCACTTGACCGCAACGATCTCTCTGTTTTTCATTTTCAAATTTGAACACCAGAATTATCTCTTATCAATTTTTTCTTGCCTCAAGTGCTTCAAGTTCGGCCTGAGGAATATAGAGGCACGATTATCGTTTTCTGCAAAATGTTTAACTAATTCTAACAACAATATTCTCCGTATCATTCTCCGATTTTTGCATGATTTGAAAAATTTATTCTAAAATTGATTTTTCTAAAAACTTTTCATTCAAAAAAATTTTCAAATTCTGTGCTCTCTTTCTGCCAACTTCAGTTAAGGGGACCCTTATGGTCTACTGCCACGCCGGACGGAGGACGGAGCCGGCTGTTGAATTGATGATAACAATCAAGTGTTTTGCTCCGGCGTGTTTCTTGATTAATCTTTCTCAATAATTTATCACTTTTGTAGTGAAAAAAATTGAAGTTTGTAAAATTTGCACTAACGTTGATTGATAAATAAAAAAACGACGGAATGGATGTTGTTATCCGAGATGCTAAAAAGAGCGATTGTGAGGCAATCGCCGAGTTGATAAAAGAATTGGCGATCTTTGAGAATATGCCGGATGGACCAAAAATCAGCTACGAAGGTTATATTGATCGTGTTTATAATTATTTATAATTATTATTATAATCAATCAACGACTGATTAAAAATTAATGTTATTTATAAAATAATTATTGTGACTTTGAAAATAAAAAAATCAATTAAAAAGTACTATTGATTGCAATGAAAAAATTCTTCAAAGTTAGTGATATATCAATAAAATTATTTGAGGTTGATTTGGATCGATCAGATTTAGAGAGAGACGGATTCGAGACGGAACCGCCGCTGTTCAAGGCGATCGTGGCTGTCAAATCTGAATCGGTGATCGGTCACGCACTTTATTATTACACCTACTCATCCTGGGAAGGAAAATCGATGTTTTTGGATGACTTTTATCTTTCGCCAACCTACCGAAGCTTGGGAATTGGTGGTAGAATGTTTGACATGGTCGCAAAAGTAATGATAAGAATGAATTTACAAAATGACTTTATAAAATTAATTGACACTTCCTTCTCAAGCCAGGGGCATTCGTGCCTCCGTCAGAATGTGTTTTTTGAGTTGCTTCATTTATTTAATAAAAAAATTAAGCAATCAATGATCCTATAATTTTACGATTGGTATATTCAAAACAATTACAAACAATTAAATTATAATTAATGTCAATTACAAGTTAAAGTTACTAGATTTTAAAAATAGAAATAATTATAGAAAAAATACAATTTTCTTTTTCGAATACTCGAAAACTATGTGAATGAAAATTTTGAAAAAAATGATATTCACGTATTTCTTCCCTGGTGGAAGTAATTTATCATATTTCAACAGATATTGTAATAATCTCTCAAAAAATTCAAAAAATTAGAATTTCGAATATTCTGGCAGAATTTTATGACATTATGATCACAGTGACTTATGTATCGAACCATCTTAAGGTGATGTTTAACTCATACAAGTGCGAGAGGGACGGACGCAAAACAGATTTACGATTTTCTCTGAGATTTTTGACATTTTAGTAAAAACAAGAAAATCACATTGTTCTTCGATGAAAAGGAAACAACGTGATTCTTCTTTTTTCTTTGAAAATTGTTTATTTTCCAATATAATACCATAGTTTGATTTCGTACGATATAGGACTTAAGCATCACCTTGGATTGTCTATTTTGAAGCCGAGCATACATTTTTCAGATTCTTTCAAATGTATCGAGTGAAAAAACAGAGAGGCATGAATTTCTCGGTTTGTTGGGGGGAGGTGTCAAAGATTGCGGAGAAAATTTTAAAGCATAAAGAAATTTTTTTTTTAGAAAGCTTTCGATGAAAATTGTTCCAGACTGGAATTTTCCGTACTTAGCTGGAATCCAGCATCGCAGATGTATGAAAAAAAGGGTGCTAATGATTTGACCAAGCGAGAAAAATGGCATTTATTCCGAATGAACAGAGAAAGTTTAAAAAAATATGAAAATTTTGAATAATATTTATTGGATTGTTTAAATTGTTATTTACATTGTAATATACATTTATATAATTATGTATATACGTGAAAATTTATAATACCGTGAATGGAGCGATAGAATAGTAAGATTAAAATTTGACACTAAAAATAAAAATTTGACAGCTGTCAAAAAACAAAATACATCAAAATTAACAGAGTGAGCTCGGAAAATGATTATTATAATAATATTCTCCATATCATTATTCGGTTTTTACATAATTCGAAAAATCTATTCTAAAATTGATTCCTCTAAAAAATGTTCATCTCAAAAGATTTTTAAATTTGATTAATTTCTCAATCAATTATCACTTGTAGTGAAAAAAAATTGAAGTTTGTAAGATTTGTACCTATGTTGATAAAAATACACATACAATGGCAAATAACGACGTAATGGATGATGGATGAAAGCTTTCTACGGAACTTGTGTCGAACTGGCACGTGGCGAATACGGCTGGGATCCAACTTCGCTACTGTGGAAAAAAAAGATACCAATGACCAAGGAATGCAAAAGGAAATGGTTAGAAACAAGAAAGAACGGAATGAGTTATTAAAAAATATGAAAGTTTTGAATAATTTTTTATTGGATTGTTTAAAATATTATTTGCATTGTAATATACATATATGTAATTATGTGTATAGGTGAAAAATTTTAATACCGTGAATGGAGTTATAAAATAGTAAGAATGTAAATACTAAAAATTGAAATTTGACAGCTGTCAAAAAACATAAAATACATCAGAATGAATAGAGTGAGGTCTTTTGGGAAATTATTATCACATGATTTTTTCAATAAATTAAAAATATTTTAAATAATATTTCTGTTTTTAGACCCAATTTCTGTTTTCCCCAAAAACCCAAGATCACAAAAATGTCAGTTATCTCGAGAATGAAAAAAAAGGATGCCATGAGAATCGAGAGCACAAATTTCGTTTACACGATATCGCCTCGAAGGATAAAATTTCTCACGAGAAAATGTATTGGCAGAACGAAGAGAATGAGCTAGATTTCTACGACGTCGGAAATTTTGAGGATTATAACGATTTCGAGGAGTCAGAAAATTCTGATGTTTGCAGTTTTCCTGTAAAGTTTTT
Source organism: Cremastinae sp. B BG-2022a (assembly GCA_030522605.1). Classification (NCBI taxonomy): domain Eukaryota; kingdom Metazoa; phylum Arthropoda; class Insecta; order Hymenoptera; family Ichneumonidae; species Cremastinae sp. B BG-2022a. The sequence goes on from JAPYYX010000093.1 coordinate 52,867, forward strand.
TTATTTTTATTCACAATTTTTACGAAAACACTAAATTTTTTAATTTTTATGAACAATCTAATGAACGAAACATCATTAAAATTAAATTAATCAAAAATCATTATTTTTATATTCAGATATCTGTACATTTAAATAATAATGGATTTTAAATAAAAATCCAAAATAAGTAATGGTATAATAATATATTTTAAGTCTTCCTCATCCTTGGAAATGTTTGATATGAAAATCACTGAAGATCTTGAAAAAAGAAGACATGAAATAATCAGTGGAAAGTGGGGAGGTTACGGTTTGCATTTACGTCTTTGGGACGAAGTAAACGCACCCGTGACGAAAATCACAGATCGAGAGAATTTGATTTTAAATTCTACCGAATTTTGTGGAATCTTGACGGATCGTCTGATTGGCGCTTGCTCATCATTTTTGACCGTGTCACCGGAAAATGGACAATTTATTTTAAGCAAATGCGTTTTGAACAAATTGGTAAATACATAATTTTTATGTAAATATCCAAAAAAAATAATTGTGGTTGATTGAATTTTTTAGTTTTTATACGCGAAGAAATATTTATAAACAAATTAATCGATAAAAAATATTTATTTATTTTTTTAGAAACTCAAGGATATATCAATTTTGCGCTACCACCGTTATTTGCAATATCTTGATTTATCTCACAACAACATAACAGATCTCTCGCCCTTGGGAGAAATTCCTCACTTGATGTTTCTAAACGCTTCCCACAATAAAATTAAAAAATTACTGGCGTTCAATGCGCCCTTGATGTTGACTTACGTCGATTTGTCTTTCAATGAAATTGACAGGATGGTCGATTTAACAGAATTCTGGAGCATAGTCAGGCTCGACTTGTCGCACAATGCGATTGAAAATATTTGTGGATTGCATAAAATGAGGTTTTTATTTGCAATTCAATTTTACTTATTTTTTGAAACAAATAAAATTTCATAAAATTGTCATATTTGAGCACATAAGAGTACAGTACGAGTCAACTTTTTTTTCGTACTTGACGACGAGCTGCTACTTCGTCTCTCAATGAAACGAAAAAATTATTGAAAATGTTCATGGACTTAAATATAAGCAAATAACACATGAATGTACAGCTAATTTCTTTTACACGATGAATTTTTATTTAAGAATAAAATCAATTTCAGGTATTTGAGATATTTGAACCTGTCCTACAATCTAATCGAAACCGTTTCGAACCTGGACGATCTCTTGAATATTCAGGAATTGAATTTGGAGTACAATTACATAACTTCGTTCAAGTCTATCAATCCCGAATCAGGAATAAATATATTACCAAATCTACGTACACTGTTCATGGGACACAACAGACTGAGTACTCTAGATTTTTTTCAAGTTGAGAAAATTTTTCAAAACACTGTCAAATGTCACTAATTTATCTGAAAAATTTAATGAATCCAATAAATTGTATTTATTAATTTGGATTTTTGTAAAAATAGACTAAAATTTATTAAATTGAAAATAATGAAATTAAGGGTGCTTATGGACTGAGGTTAATTGATCTGAAGTACAATAAAATTTCCGACCTGCTGGAAGTGACGAATCTGAGAAGCCTCGTCTACGAGGTCGACCTGCGAGGAAATCCTTGCACAAAGTGGCCTAATTACAAGGATGTTCTTTTGTTCTCGATGCCAAGCGTCAAATACATGGATGGTTCAGAAGTCACGGTCGCAGAAAAAGTAATTTATTCCATGAACTGAATTTTTGAATGTTGATTTTCTTAGTTTTATTTTGCAACGTTTTGAGTAATTAATTTTTTTCCAATTAATTATCTTTCGATCATAATTTAATGAGGCTCGTTCCAAAAAAATGATAAAGTTTCCACAATTTTTAGTTGTTTCATTTCAATTGGATTAAAATGAAAAAATTGAAAGAGAAACTAAAAAAAATACTCCGTTAAGGTGGCTGATTAAGTATTCTCTAGTAAAATGACAGTCAGCGTAAAAAATTTTCGAAAAATTACTTTTTCCGTTTTGGATTACAGGAAAAATAATGGTTACTACACTTTAAAATATTCCACTGAAAATAAATGTGAAAAAATTATTAGGAAAATAATATTTAAGATAAAGTTGATCAATTGATTTCGTCGTCATCGGCTGTTTTCATTCATGGCATAGAGAGTTGCGAGAGATTTTCACGTTTTTCGCATAAAAAATGTTTCGGTAACATTGAAAAATCAATTTCAGACCTGCCTAATCGAGAAATGTACTTAACCTTCCATTAAATGCGTGTATCGCGAGCATCGTGCCATAAGACGCTGTACAAAATTCTCGTATTTCGACATAAAATTTCTCAAAAAATCGGTCGGCGAGGCATACTTTTTTTTCTAAAATGTCCATTTTCATCTAAATTATAACATATATTTTAAATTCAGATGTTCATCTAATATCATCGATGTTCGATCAATCCGCTTGAGGACGCCATACATCAATAAAAAATTATTTTCAAAGGTTTCTGCTTCAACTTTATTCAATCCCCCTGTTGATCTCCTGGCTGCTCGCAGCATTTCGAAGCTCGTGCTTTTGGAACAACTGAGTATGCCGCGAATCGAGAGCGTTGTCCCTTACGATGTCGCCTCTCCACCGCTGATTATCCTGAGCGGTCCTTCGGCCGTCAAGAAGGTCACACTGGGAATTCGAATCGCAGAAAAGCTGGACAATCGTGTATTTTAAAAAATATTAAGAATAATTGATAAAAACTAACAAATATAAATAAAAAATTGATGAAATACATTTTTATGTTTCAAACAGGTGAGATGGTGTCGAAGTCACACGACCAGAGAAATGCCCGAGGAAGAAGACGAGTCAAAAGCTTATTATTTTCTCACTAGGGAGGAATTTAACGAAAAAGCGAGAAGAGGAGAATTTCTTTCAATACAAGAACTATTGGGAAATAGTTATGGTTTTCGTTAGTAAAAAAGAAATTATTTTATCATTTTCGTTATTTTCGTGCAAGAAAACAATTTAGGATAACAATCTAAAAAATAATTCTAAAGATATTTAGAAAATGAATGATAAACATTAAAATTTAACGAAACTGTATTCGAAATATAAATTTTGTTGTTATTTTTTAAAAGATACAAGTGAAATCACGGCGATGAGACTCGAAAATAAAATCGGCGTAACCCAAATGGACCTGAACGCGACGATTCAAATGACGAAGAGCTACCAGAATGTAAAGCCTATTTTAGTGATAACAAATTCGGAGAAAATCCATCGCGAATGGATCAATGAAAAATTTCACATTTTCACGTGGATCAAGGACAGCGTGGAAAATCTTTTAGCAGTAAAAATCGGACGAAACATTGTCACCGAGAGTCCGGAGACTTCGGACAGTAGAATCGAATTTATTAACGATTTGATTAACGAGGTGAAAGAGATTGAACAACAAAAAATATTATTTTCCAAATAGAAATGATTTTATCAATTTCAAAGAAATTAGAGCTTATGTACAAATTGTTGATAAGAGATAATGTGAAACAATTTTATAAAAGTTATGAAACATTCATCCTCATATTTTAAAATTAATTCGAAAATCCTCCAGGTCATAAACAACATAGAATTATCGAAAAATGGGTTTAACGTGACTCCAGAGGGTCTGGGAGCAACGAACAGCACGATCAACGAGAGTCAAATGTATCTACCAAGAGCGACGATAACCGGAAGTCAAATCGAGATGGAGGGGAAGAAGAAACACATCAAATTCCGGTCCGAGAGCGAGACCGAGGAGAAACAAAAAGATGTCGACGAAGTTTTGGATCAAATTTCACCAGGATCCTCAGATCTGAGAGTAATTTTTTTCGCAAATTTTGTAACAGTAAAATTATCTAGAGAATCATGAATACCTTCTGAAAGTGATTTTAAGTTCAATATTTTTTAAAAATAATTTTCTAATCTCCAAATGTCATTAAAAAATGTTTCTCGTTCAATAATTGACCTTGAAATGACCTTACAACTATTTAGCTCATTCCAGGGTCGTTTCCAAAGGTCATTTTCTCCTTCAACTTTTTTTCTTGATATTTTCCAGGTTATTTTAGATGAATATTCCAATATAATCATCGATGATGAAGAAACCAAAAGGAAAAGAAAAAAAGCAAAAATTCTTTATAAGCAGAATCTTTTGAAAAATCGTACCGAAGAAAATGAAAATGTTTTCGAAGATCTGACGGATTCGTCATCGAGCACAGAATCCATTCAGGCTTTCGTAATTATTGATAATATTAATATAAAAGAACTAAATTTTTTTTTAAATAATACATCATACATAATCATATTATTAATACAATTGTGACAACGGAAGAACGGTTCGAAATTGTTTTTAGCCTGAAAGAAAAATTGTCGATCCGGAACATCTAAAAAATATGTACATTGATCTCGTTTTGAAGTCTCGAAAGATTTACATTCAGCAGCATCGAAAAAAGCCCGGATTTTTTAGTTACGTGGTAAGAATCGAAAGCAAATAAACATTTAATTGGATTAGGTGAAATTATTATTTTTCTTATTAAATAAATATCAATTAATTAAATATGAAAATTCGACATAATAAAAATTAAATTGGATTTAATTGAATGGTGATAATAAAAAAATGATTTTATCTCGACAACCAAAATTGTCGACATTAAAGTTTGTTATTATTATAGATTTTCACTGACAACTTCGAAAGTGCCTATAATCGGTTCGTGGAGATAATCCGTGAGACTGATATCAATCGAAGAGTTCGGAAGGCGACGAGCATTCCGGAAATCGAATACTTGAGAAAATTCGTGATTCCGGAAAAGGCGAAAAAGATCGCAAAAGAAATGAGAGAGTAAAAAATCTTTTTAACATATACCTCTAGTCTTAACAAATTAAATAAAAAATAATATTTTTTTTTCTTTTTAGTCTCCTTTCAACTCCGAAAACGCAAAGAAAAGTATTGATGAGAACGCACGGGGTGACATCGTGGAAAGATGTGATGCCTAGTCAGATGGCACAATACTCACAAAATAAAGGCGAGGACGAAATTGAGCCATCGAATCTTGATTTGTTGCTTTGAATCGATAGAAAAAAATGTATACTCCTAGTACGTTCCAGTTGACAAAAGTTTTAAAATTAATAATTCATTTAATTTTCTGATATATTCTAATTATATTCTTCGTTATAAAATTTGTATATTATTTAAAATAGCAGTCTATTGTAGTTTTTGTGTGTCTCAACATTGGAACAACTCTGAGAATTATTCAAGTCATTTCGAGGTCATTCCAATTTTTTTGAGATTATGAGAGAAAATTTGCACTATCTTGACCTTGAGGATTTGACTTCGTAATGAAACTGGAAATTATTTGAGTCATTTCAAATTACATCAATTTCCCCAGGATCGTGAATTTTTTGATGAGCGAAGAGGTTGTATCTTTCTGCAAAGCTTTTACCGCAGAGTGAACAGCTGTAAGGTTTTTCTCCGGTGTGAACTCTCATGTGACGTTTCAAATGAGAAGTTGACAGCAGCAGTAAATCGCAGATCTGAATTTAATAGAGAAAAGTAATGAATTATTTATAATAATTAATAAAAGTTTCAAACTACCAAAAAACAACAGCAATTTAAAATAAACCAATTGCGTTGGAAGTTAAGTTCACTCACTTGACATTGGTACGATTTTTTCCCTGTATGTGAGAGCGAATGCATGTTGTAGGAAGTGTGATGAACAAATCTCTTGCCGCAGAGTTCGCACTGGTAAGGAAATTCTCCGGTGTGCATAGGCAGATGTCTCATCAAGGCTCCCTTCTGTGTAAAACATTTATCACAAATGGAGCACTTGAATGGACTGACCCCATTGTGCATTCCGATATGGATCTCCAGAGCATTTTTGTGCTTGTAAGCTTGACCACATATTTCACACATGTAAGGGCGTAGCATGGAATGAGATTTTTCATGAGTTCTCAACTCCGCAGATGTCCTCCATTTTTTATTGCAGGTTTGACAACTATATTTCAAGTGTTTTTGGTCATTGGAATTATTTTTAGGGTTTTTTTGATTGCTTTTTGACTGTGATTGCTTTGAGGTTTCTTTGTTGCTGTTGGAAATTATTGAAGTCTCGGAAACATTGATTTGGAGATCATTTTTCTCTACAGTCTCATCTCCCAAAGTAGAAAACGCTATTTCTTTATTTCTTTTGATGTTTGTACAGAATTTTTTTAACAATTCATCATCGCATTTTTCAAATTTAATTTCATTTAACTTATCAGTCTTTGTTATTTTCATGCCTCCGAAAGGATTCATTTCTTCGCTTTCATTACTCTCTATGGATTTCTTGAGATTTAGATCCTTGCCTGTTAAGTTTTCAGTTTCATGCCTTTGATTACTCTCTGCGGCAAATTTATTAGGATCCCCATCCTCATCCCTTGAAATTTCAATTCCATTTTTTTGATAACATTCCGCAGTGCATTCTTCAAGTCTTTCTTTCTCTTCTCTCAAATTCAGATTCTGCATTCTGTGAGCTTCGAATCTTTGTATGTTGAACCTTGAGTCAATGTCCTCAGATTCCTGGACCATGTTACTTCCAAGTTCTTCTTGGAAGACATCGCTTGGAACATTTTCGAGAATTTTGGGAAGGGTCTGATCAAACTCTTCATCTTCTACATCTTCCGCAGCCCTTGTTTCATTATTTACAGATAAAGATGCATTTTTGCTGCGGTAAACTCTGAGGATCTCACTGGAAACATTGTTTACAGTTTGTTGAGCTTGGTCCAGCGCTTTGAAGAGCTCGTAGCATTGCGAACACAGAAACGAGCTGCAGAGATCATTTGCATGAGGGCGGAGGATTCTTAGTACTAAGGTAGCCAGAAGGTTGCCATTTTTTGGCAAAGTAGTGTAAAAAATATTCAGTGACGTTGAGATACTCAGATGAGTATCGCAAACAAGGCAAAGCAATGTCTCCTTCTCAGGAAATGAGTTTCCATCGACATTCTCGATTTTCTGCATATTTATCGCATTTCATTTCCTCCTTGAATAAAAATTAGCAAATACCCAAATTTTTAACTTTTAAATTTCAACTTCATAACTTTTTTCTTTTGTTCAAGAATTAAATTTTTAAATGTTTACCTGGTAGATGATTTTCCCACGTAAAACTCTTTCTAATTCGATTTTCTTTCCTTCAAATATTCTATTTTAATAATTATTTATTCAGATATGTTTTAATGGAAAGTGAAAAAAGATCTTTTACATTTTGTTTATAACATGCATATTGTCGAAGATACTTTTCGAAACTGTTTACACGCGCGTTGCCGTGGCAGACATTTTGTTTTTGAGACGGATATATTAGTAAAAAAGTAATCCAACAGATGCTGATGCAAACACGACACTCGTCGCTAAGATAAATTTCGTTAAATAGTGTGGTATGTTATCGATAGTTGGCAAATTGTTACTTGACCCTACGAGAAAGGATTTGGCAAATTATCGATTGTCGATAAAAAAACTTTAAATTATTATCTTGCAATCAATTTAACTTATATTGGATCTTTTATTTTTTTTACGTTCTTCCTTTCTATATTATTGATCCATATGACTTTTTTCATTCGTCTCTCATGTCCACAACTGTAAACTACGAATCGATGCACTTTTGTCGCCGCGAACCGTTCTGTCATGAATTTAACCGCAGACGTCATGAGGATTCTGTGCTCGTAATGGTCAAGAGACGAATTCGGGGGAGAAAGAGGCGATGGAAAAAAAATCTGGGTAAAACTCAATGCATCACAATTACATCGACATCAACGAGGAATGCAGTAAAATCAATAAATGATCGGGAATACAGGTTATAATTAAAATTTAGTATTTAAAATTTTTATCTATTGCACGATAAAAATAAAATTATATGAAGTTATGATTATTATTCACTATTATAAAAAAAATTTAACTGTTAACAAATAAACGAACAAAATGAAACAAACACTTAAGAAAATAAATTAGAATTCTGAAAAGATTAAACAAAATATTTTTGTTACTGATTCTATATTCGATAAATCTTTTTTCATTATGAATATTATGATAATTATTTATATCGTAAGCAAATGAAATGATATCCAGAATATTAATTTCATAATTTTTTAATAAATAAACGATTGTTATAATTTTGAAAAGTTAAAAAAAAATTTCAGAGTGTATGATCACCCTTACGCTACGAGATCGAAAATGCTCAGAATTGCACGACCTTCGATGAACGTCGAGGAAAAAGATAACAACGGTCTGAATAGGAGAGAATCTGACAGTAGCATCATTTTTTTGGGAAAATATCAAAAAGTACCGGAGATCGTGGTCATTGACGAGGTTGATGGTCGGTGCATCGAATTCATAGAGGTACCGAGAAAAATTGTTTGCCTCAAGGAAGAGAGGATCAAACTTGTAAACTAACAAAAAAGAATCAATAAAAAAATAACTTCAAGTAAGCGATGAAATTGAATTGACATATACAATCAATCTTTAGAAAATTTTTAGAATTTACAAAATATTATTAAAATTTATTCAATTTTTTTTACATAACGTAATTTTATCGTAAATAATAATTTTATTAAACTATTAAGGAAAAAAATAATATCATATTACAAAAGTTTTAATTAAAAAATAATTTTAATGGAAAAATTTTAAAAATCAAACGAAGTCGCCAGTTTTTATTTTGTTCCGTATAAACGACGTCAAGTAATCAGGTCCTTGACTCGGATCGGTGCAAATTGCTTCTATTTCGGCTTTTCCTTGTCTGAGAATTTGCAATTCGTGAGAAATGCGCTCGTTGACATACGGTCTTAAGCGCAAGGAGTCGACCTTGGAGAAATCAGCATCCGTAAGAGAAATTCTTTCGATACCAAGACAACCCAATTCCGATGGGTGCAAGCCGATCCACCGAGCTTCGCGGCAACTGACACTCGAATTTTCGAACGACAAATTTATAGATCCAAATCTTAATTTAAAAAAAGTATAATTCTTTAAATGGTAATGAAAGTTAGAATAGACAAAAATATAAAAAAATCAATAAGACCATAAATGAAAATCAGTAAAACAAAAAACAAGAAATATTGCAAAAATGTCAAAATAAGAAAAAATTTACTTAAATTCATAATTTTAAAAATTACAAATTTTTAAGTGTTGCGAATTTTAATGGCAAAAAAACCTTAAAAAAATGAATAACGGACTCTAAATAAATTCGAATCGCAAAAATTTTCTAAAAATGACAAAGTAAAAAAAAACTCACTTATAAGTCAACATAATTTCGATCCCATAAGGATCAGCGTCGACGAGGATGTAAACGGGAAGTTTCAGTTCCTCGTGCAAAATTTTGACAAGAATTCTTGTCGCTAGGTCTGGATATCCTTTTCCAGTAACGAGAAGGCAATTCAAGCTATTCGGTATGTTTACCTGGAGAAATTTTTGAAAAACCGAGTCTTTTTCAACCACGAGAACGAATTCAGCTCGTGTTCGGAAATCAAAAGCGCTTGATATCGACGAAGGGATTAAGTTTCCGGTTGAGGTGTTGTAATTTATTAGCTCTTCGTTCGGGAACTTGATTTTTAAATCGCCCGAGCACAGGCCTTTCGCTGAGGCGATCAGAGCTAAATTTTGATGGAATTTTGGACATTATTTTCTCAAAATTTGATTTCAGTATTTTTGGACATTATTTTCCGAGGATGAGATTCCGCGTGAATTTTCGAGTCGAAAAGTCTTTGGCCGTTCTTCGATCCGACGTACCGTTTACGAGATATCAGGAATTACGTGCGGCAACCAATGGCGAGTGAGGTCATGTGACTACTCGCCACGTGGCGGTCGCCGATTCGCCAAGAACTTCAATCGTCGTTAACTCCGCAGGATTTGGTCGCATCGAAAAACTTCAAAAGACTTATCTATTCAAAATTTTGGCGAGATTCTAAATATGATTGGAAAATATATAATACCGTAAAAAAATGAAACTTACGCAGCTCCCAGGGGGGAAATTCGAGAATACTGGCAACTACGTTAACAATTTTGTCAATTTGATTCTGGCTGGAAATCAATCTTGACATTCTCGTATCGCCTTTCAGCTCATAGAAAAATCCTCGTCGCGTGAGAGTTTGACTTTTCATCAACAATTCCTGAATTTTATCCAAAATCTTCATCATCAGAATGAAAGTTGGCTGACTCTTTCTTGCGGACATGGAAACGGCGCGTGAAACAGGAAAATTTTCAACCTCATCCTTCAATGAGTCTTCGGAAAAAAAATCCGTATATCCAGAATCTTGATTGTTGGGAATGCTTTCATCTTGATCAGAAATAGAAATTTCGAAAATTTCATCATCATTATCGTCTTCGTCGTCGTCATAATGATTGATTTCATCGTTTACATATTTTGAGTCAAAATTTTCTATCTGGTCCATCAAGGTTTCGAGGCTTGGCAGCTTGTAAGATATCTTTGGCAAATTTCCCAAAACTATTTGTTCGATTATCGAAATTACGACATTCTCGATTTTCTGGAATAATTCTTTTCTAAAATTATTTAATATCATTTAATTTCAATTACTTCTGATTTCAAAAACATTTTTGCACAAAACAGAAAGCATGATCAACTTACTTAAAGCCTTCATTATCTCTGACAAATATTTCTACGCTTTTTTCCAAAGAGTTGAATGGAACAACTTCATTTTTGTTAAACATCGAGCTGGGTCCCGAGGAAAGTTGAAATTCACTGCCTTTGATATTTTGTTGAAATGAATCTAAAACGAGAATGTCGAAACAGATCAAATAAACGAGATATTTAAAAGAAATAATACTTATTGTAGTTTAATTAATTATATACAAAATAAAATTCAACAAATTGTCGAATAGTGTGAAAAAAATTTACATGATAGAAAATGTAATTCAGGTACAAAAATTAGGTTGTATTTTTTATTACAAAAATAAGGAAAAAATCGAGGAAAAATAATGGAAGAGGGAGTCTCTTATCTCTCATTTATCCCCTCGTCCATTTTAAGAGCGTAAAGAGTCCGGCAGTTCCGGATCCCCTTATCGAGTTGTCTATGATCCCACGAGGGGAGAGACTCGGACGGATAGCTTCATCCCTCACGGTTAATCTTTTAAGTGTTCGCACCCCCGCGATTTCTTTTATCGCGAAGCTAAATAGTCCGAAGGTCTAACAACAGTATTCATCGCTCATTGGTGTAGACATTTCGGAGTTTTTTAAGATAGCTTTAGTCTAATTTTAATGTATTTTTAGTGTGATTTTAAGTTATGATTAGTTAATTTTTAGTGTACTGCTTTTAGTATGAATATTTTCTCGGGGGGTTTTTGTTATTAGATTTTTTCTCTCCCTTGTAAAAACAGTATGCATTGGATTTTAGTCGACGTTTCATACATTTTTAGATACATAATTAGCTTATTTTAAGTATATTTACAGGTTATTTATTGTAGTCTGTTTTCAGTTTTTCGATAAGGCGATTTTCCATTTCTTCTAGAAGCAACAATCGTAAATTTTAGTCGTCTTTTCGCTGTTTTCATTGTCTTTTTAGTTGAATTTTTATATTCATATAAAAACGCCGGAAAAAACGATATTTATAAGTTTATATATCGTTTTTTTTGGCGGCTGATTTTCGTTACATTATTTTTTCCCTTTCTTCCTCCTTTCACTAAATTAACCTCGCGTCCGTTATCGTCTCGCGCCTCCCGCGGCTAAGAGACGAGCAAATTCGATTCTTATCTTGCGATTATTTCGCCAGCCGGTTCAAAAATAATCGCGAGATCCGCCACTGAGATTTCTATTATACGAGACTTCATTATTTCCGCGTCCCCATCTCATTCTTGCCTTTCATCTTCCATATAAACCGATCTTTCATTCATTTTTTTTTCTTCCAAATAATCCACGAAAATATAAAAAAATCCCAAAAATATATTTACGTTCGAATAAATCCGAAATAACCAAAATAAAATAATTCCCAATATCGAATTTCGAAAAATCTGGGAATTTCATTTCCGGTCGAGAAATTTTCCCTAGCAATGATATTGGAAAAAAAGATTTGATCCAAAATTTGAATATTCGGTGTCAAGTTTAGAAATTTGTTTCCAGGCTGATACACCCGACAGAAATGACAAATCAGATCATAAAAATTCGTGACATTTTTTTTTACCAAGATCATTATTATTATCATTACATTGAATGAGAATTGAAGATTTTTGAACGAAACGCCTGCAGGTCGAATCTTGGTGGAATAAGGAGAGAGCGGTCCGAATTCTAACCGATATTTTGAGTACAAGCAACATATTTTTCGATGATCCTTTAAATATAGGGGCTATTTGAACCTCAATTCTTCAAGGGTGTTTCTTTCTTTTTTTTTTCTTTTCCTCTCCGTCGTTCGAATGCATACTTGTTGCACAATGTAATACTATCCCCTTGGAAGGGGCTCTCTTTCTCGATCAATCCCTTTTTAATGCTCATGTATACATGTATCCTAACCGAGAAACCAATGAACGATTTTACGATAAATTAGCCCTTTGAGAATGTGATACAAACGAGAATAAAAATATCATACGGCAAGACAAATTATTGGTGGTGATTGTAGTTGAAATGAAAATCAATAGTAGAAATTGTAGACGGTAAAAAATAGTAAGAATAGATATAATAAAAAATCATAAGCAATAGTAAGAATCGGGCTAATTATAGTTAGTATCTTCAGTAATAGTAAATTGGATAGTAGTAATAGTACAGTAATAGTAGTAAATAGTAAAATAAATAGTAAGTAACGTTAAAGATTTTTTAATTAAAGATTTTAATTATACATAATATGATAGTAATAGTATGACATATTTTAATATTATACATAGTATGATAGTATCAAGAAAATAGTACAAATAGATGTGGTAAAAACAAAATAAACAATACTATAGATAATAGTACCAATAATATACTTATATTGGCTGTGGCAGGTTTGAAAAATCTGAGAAAAAATAGTTGAAACACTCGAGAATGAGAATCGTCCTCGGCATCTGTCACCCGGAACTTGCAAACTTTTCGTCATCAGGACCAAAATATCGATGTTAATTGCGACATTTACGACTGGTCAGTAAAATTTACGGTAAATCATTCGCCACCCCTCCGATCACGTCATTCTTTCTCTCTTTCTAGAAAAAAGTTCTCCTCTGCACAAAAAAAGAGAAAAAGGAGAAAACAAATATTTTGGCACGCGCCACGCGCCATAAACATTTTTCTCCCGCTTCCTCTCGTTAGTCGCCGATTGTTCGACGATTTTTTTTTCTCTCTCACTTCCTCTTATGCTTGCTCGTGGTCAAAAATGGCCCTGACCCGGCGCTGACCTACGGAGCCTCGGTAAATTATTTATATCTCGCAGATGCAAAGGATATTCTCTTTCGCTAAATGACCCTTCGTACACCCACTTTCACTGGAATAATAGTAATAATAACAACTGTAAATAATTACGCTCATTATTTAAACAACTTTTTGAAAACATTGTTGCATTGAAATTATTTTATAATTACAGTAATGAGAATGCATCATTTTGGAAGTGTACATTAATAATGATAACTGTTACTATCAGTGTTAATCAACGAAATAGTTGATAATTAATGGTGATAATACTTTAATAAAAACTATTATCAAAATGATGGTAAATATATAGAGCGGTCATACGTTAGTTGATGAGGAATATAATTTACTACTATTATAATCATTTACAATCAATGAAATAGTTTAGGGTGATAGTTCTTTACCGTAACCAATGCGAACTATTGTTAACATGATGGCGAAGTAATGGTCATCATTATAGTTGATAGTAAGTGCTATTAGCTACAGTCATTACTTTCATTTGAATAATACTAGTAACGAGAACTAGAATAATCGCGTTTATTATTTAAACAAATTTTTGGATACATTGTTTCATCTAACTTGTTTTATAAATAGATTGTCAAAATACATCAACAGGAAAGTATACTTGTATACTTGTATACTGCTACCATCAGTTATAATGAATAGTTTAGTTGATGGTTGGTGATAATAGTTGTTTAATTGTACCTATAAAGACTATTATTAACATGATGTTCAGTTAAGTAGCCTTATAGTTGATTATCAATATAATTGTCCATTGTTAGCATCAACCATGACTCATGCAGCAGTTCATAGTTGATATGATCAGTGCGAAATTTATTTATTCTGTCGATAATTGACGTTTTTACGTGATAATGACAACAAAAATTGAGAAGATTCCATTTTTTTCGACTCTCGACGGAAGAATGGACCTCAAGTGTCTTTTTATTCTTTCTTTCTCCTTCTTTTTCAGAATCGAGTAACAGTAGCGATATACACGGAGTGAATGGGATAATACACAAATGCGCAGCGGGAGGGCTGCATTTTGACGAGGGCGAGAGAGAGAGAGTGAGCGAGAGAAATCCACTCAAGAGACTCGAGGGCGAGACCAAAGGGCGGCCCAGCCCTCGAAATCTTTCTTTGCGCATTCTCACACTGTTGGATTTTATTCCTTTCTCTCTCTAGCTCTCGACCCTTCCAAACAGTATCTTTTCCTACCAATTGGACATTTAATATGTGTTTCATTGCTGTGAGAATCTGCGGCTAAACAAATTGGATAGGAAAATCTTTCTATTTTTTTTACTTGATTATTGTCAAAATCAAGATATTTAAAATGATTGTATACTGTTTTCCCATATTATATTATTTAATATTCACTTTACTTTACTATATTTTACTATATCACCATATTTATATTATTTTTTAAAATATTTATCAGTGATCATAAATTTTATAATAACTCTATATTTTCTAATATTATTAATTACTACTATTTATCGATAACTTTTTGGATGAATTTTAATAAGAAAATATTTTTCAAGGTGTATGGAAATATACATAATTCTTTCCCGACTGAGTACGAAACAATTTTTATGAGTATTTTTCACGGATGAAAATTGATCGTCCAAAAGGGCCAGAGGGGAATCCTCTTCATTGTTCGCAAACATATGTTATCCCTGTCTTTTGGAAAATCAGTCTCGAGACTCGCAATTGAGAGATGCATTATAAATGCATTCTACAATGCAATAATGCATTTTAATGCAATAATGCACAATGTGGCCTAATGCGAGGCAGGGCACGAGCCCTTTTTCGTCATTGAGCCCTTGGAAAAACCCTTTTTCCCCATTTTCTCGTTTTTCCATTCAATGATTATCGCAAAGGTGAAAATTTCATCTCAAAAATAACTTCACAATAAAGAATTTCGTAACCGAGACGAATTTATTGTCGAATTGCAGAAAAATAACGCTCGCAGTTGCGGAATATTGAATAAAAATGTGCTTTCCGTTGGTATATAGAAAAATATCTCGTCACGCCCAAAAATTATAGTTTTGAAAACGATAGAAAATATTTTCAGGGCGAATGAAAGTAGACGAAAGTTCTACGACTTGAAAAGCATTAACAACGATAATAAAAAAGTTGATATACATATAATAATATTATAAAAATATAATATAATGATGATCAGATTTTAGAAAAAATTCATGTCTCCAAAAATTATCGTTTCGGGAAACGATCCAAAATATTTCGAGTTCCAATGGAAATGGATGAAAAATCTGTTGACAACGAAATACAAATAATTTTTTTGTCGATTTTTCGCGAGTACTTATAATGTATATAATTTCTTTTTCATCGAACCCATAAGTGCACGCGCATATGTACGAAGGTGAGAACTCTGACGTCGAATAAATCGTACAAAATCACTCCCAGGTCCGCCCATGATCGATATAAACAAGCTCGAATTTTCTGCGTTTCGTTTTTTTCGTTTTTTTGGGTCTTTTTTTTCTCCACCTCGTCAATCCGGGTCCTTGGAGCTCGATGATCGTTATCACACGTGTCTCGATTATATTCGGTACGAGTGTCACGTATGTACGAGATGTGCCCAGGAGCCATCGGGAATTATTTTCCATACAGGTCTTTTCGAGTGGAAAATTTTATTTAAAAAAAAATAATAATACATATATTTTTTTTCAAAAACGAAAAAATTCTATTATACGATATATGGAAATATATATTTTACGTTATATTTTATATAAATAGTTGAACGACATACTATATCATTTATATGTTTTATTTGTATTTATATAAAATATGTTATTTAAATATTTAAATATTAATATAATATTAAAATCAAACAATAGTAACATCGGATTTGAAAATATTGAAAATATATTTCTTAACTACTAATAAGCCTGATTATATGTAATATTTCCGCGAGTACATATAAAAAACGAAAAGTTTAATTTCTCGCAAAACGACTCGTATCGAAAATCGATTTAAAATAAGAAGCAAACAGAGATAAACGTTCTCGTCTCACAGCCTGCCGGATTCCTCGTAAAAATGCTCCGGGGCGTGCACGTCGCATTTCATTCTCGGTTTCAGCTCTGTTTTCATCATTTTTTCGTTTTTTCTTTTTTTTCACCGTTTTTTTTGCATGCACAGTCTCACACGATCGATCGCGATATTTTCTCGAGGCACCGTTTTCGGAGGTATCGCTTACGACTTCACCCCACTTTTTCATTCACCAGCAATTAATTTACATTTTTTTCCTCAACGCGTGCAATTAAATGGGATCTCGACTGGTAATAAATATTGAAAAAATTGCACAATTTTTATGTCACGAAATTCAAAACGTGAGGTTTTTATAGTTTCTGATAAACTGTGTGTGATCGTGTAAGTCCTTGTATACGAACTCATTTTACGCTTCTTAATCACTGATAATTTGAGTACATTTAATTCGTAATTTTTTTTTTATTTTAATCGCAAGAATCATCTTGTGAAAATTTTCAAAAAAATATATATTTAACATAAAAAAATTCAGAACTATGTGAAGGAAAATTTTAATGTTCGCGATATGGGAAAGCGGAAATTATTGATGAAAATGTCAAAAAACAAGTTTACTCGTCGAAATTTTATTTTTTCAATTAAGGTCTGAAGGTAATTATAATTTGACAATAAAATTATAGCAATGAGACCAGATAAACGACACTCATCATCAGAAGAATGAAATTCTCATCGATTAAATTCTTTGGCGAAACGTTGAAAAAAAATTTTGACAGCTGTCAGAATCCACGTGATCGAACCGTCAAAATCTCAATGTCAAATATATAATATCTCGACCGGATGAAAATGACATTCAGACGTCAAAATCTCATTTTTTAAATAATATAATGAAAGTAATCACGATTTAACAATAATAATCATGATAACCTGGAAGAAAGGCACTTTTTCCTATCAGACGGATTAAATTCTCGCTCATTCGCAATCTGGCTGCGGATCCACCTGCTCAGCCGGGGATGAAGTCTCACCCGTTCGAAAGATCGTAACGAGGCGACTACGAGCAATTATGGTCAATTACAGCTGGTCGAATGAAAAAGCGACTGAACGAGAAAAAAAAATCAGAGGCTTGCCAAATAAATTATTCGTTATTATCGATTACGTGCTTTGTATTATCCGTCAATTTTTGAATAACGTAATTTGTGAAAAATTTATCTACGCATTCAAATATTTTTACGATCAAAAAAAGTTTTGCGTTTGTTAAATAAAAAAATTTTAATAAGATGTTGATATTTTTATTCCTGTGAAAGAAAATAAAAATTAATCCTTCTGTGGGTATTTATTTATCTATCTGTATTTGTACATCGTTTTTAATAAAATTAACAATTTTTATGTTGTATGCAAATAATTTTGTTTCCCATGTATTCCTCATTTTGTGTCCTTGCGATACTGATTAACGCTGCACCTGTAAAGATACGGATGCAGGATGGATCAAAAAGTTGTAGGCAGGTGCTGGCTGTGAGATTATTCCATACTGGAAAATATTTATAGACACGAAAATTCTTACATGCGAATTTTACTCGATTGCTACGTATTGCAATTGTGAGATTGAAAATACAATTTTTAAAGGCTTTTATTCACATACTTTTGTATTTATATTTAGAACTTTTGTAAATTTATACAGCGTGAGAAATGTCAGAAATCAAATTTTTTGGAATTTTTGGTATTTTGCCTTTTTTAGAAGAAGAAAATTTTTGGAGTGAAAAAGGAATTCGATACGTGAAAAGTAAATTGGTCAAAAAATATGGATTGATCGATCGATTTTTTGTCGTAGGGTGTTAAAGGGAGAAGGAGAAATATAAATGTCTCTCATCACTCGATCATTTTGGCATTGAGTTTATTTGTATTTTTCTACGTTATTCAATTTGAAATTTTTCAAAATTTATACTTCAATTCATTTTTTATTTTCGTAAAAAAATTTGTTTGTAACAGATATTTTAATAAAAATTTCTAACCCATAATGAAAGGAATTTCCTTATCTGAAAAAACATTAAAATGTGTACATAGATGTAAAATAAAATTTTTTAAAATATATTGAAAATACTAAATAAAAAAATATCTACAGAAAATTTTATTTCAATTATGTTTTTTCTGCTCGTAAATAATTCAATTAAAAACTGTCCCACAGACAGATTAATGTGGGATCGAGCCTTCGTGGATGAAAGGTTCGAATGAAAAGGTGGAAAAAAGTTGTAAGCTCGATCCCTCATTTTTTATGGGAACGAATCAAAGGATCGATTTTTCGCTATATACTCTTTGATGGATCACTAATATCCTTATAGTAGAGTTTTTTTCCCCACTTTTTTCTTCACACCAAAAAAGGATCCTTTCGTTCCTTTCTCAAGAAATTACACGATTCGACACTTTTTATCTTCGTACTTATTCTCCTGGGAATCTTGGAAGACGGAGAGACAGAGACAGAGAATAACTGAATGGAGACCATGAAAGAGTGATGGTCAGAAAAAAAAATCAAAAAAGAAAAACATTTTTCGTTCAAAAATATTTTTTTTCTTGGGGACGATCTTTCAGCCACCTGGAAGAACTTTTGGCCCTTGACCCAGAGAAGGATAAAAGTCCCCAAGTGTTTCTCACCCTCGAAAAATCGCGACAAGTGTCATTGTAAAAAAAATTCTCTTTTTTTTCTGAACCTGTGCACTTTATTTATATTTTTATTTTTATGTCTTACTTTTTTTTACAGAGAAGTTACACCTTGCTTTCGTCACTCGGTGTCACCTTCAAGGACGATAAATTTTCTGATAGGGGCACGAGTCTTGATCGAGGGTAAAAAAAGTTACGTGAATTGTCACGTTACCATGGGAACTCAAAGATTTTCATTTTCCCATTTTTTCAATTTCAGAAAGAAAAAGACATAAAATGAAGAAAATTATACTTTGATATATTTTTATATATATTCGATATCACGGAAATTATATTCTATAATATTTATGAAATTATACAATTCTGCTGTATTGTAACGTACATTACGTTAAAATATTTGCATGATATTAATATTTTTTTAAATATATCATATTATAATATGTCATTGCATAGATTATACATTATTACACGTATAACGTTGAGAAAATATTTTAATATTGAAAGTATATTAAAATAATATATCAATATCAAAAATATACTTTAATTACTAAAAAATGCGATAAATTAAAGAACCCAAATAAGTTAAAATATAATGAACAGCAGTGAAGTTGAAAAATTAATAAAGTCCAGAAATTGTTTTCGAAAATATATCAAAAAATAATCGAGATGTCAAAACACGAAGAACGTGCCCTTTTCGTTAAAAAATCAAGGAACGGAGAAAGGATGGAAAGGACGAAAGAGAGAGAGAGAAAGGGAAAACTTGATTTATCGCGACTTCAACGTCTTGGGCAAAAATCGAAAGTGAACGAGAGAGAGGGAAAAAAGGAACGAAATAAAGAAAAAGAAAAAGAAAAAGAAAGAATCATTTCTCTTTTGGAGCCCCCCCAGGAGTCTTTCCCTCGCTTATTTTTCGTCCACAGCGTGGATTCTTTGGTGGTCGGGGCTACTAAATGGTCTCGAATATCTAAGAATTCTGCCCGCGACCATTTTCCAAAATAAATAACAAAAAATATCTATATTATATAAAATACACCATATAAATAGCTACATAAATGTATAATAAAAAATAATACGAATGTAAAATAAAAAATGATTTTTTTCCATCCCTGTTGAATTTTCACCCCCTCTTAATTTTTTTCTGATCTCTTTCTCTCTCTCTCTCTCTCTCTCTCTCTCTCTCATTTGATTCTTTCATATATAGAATATTTTATATATTATAAAGTAGAAAAGGACCTGTGCCCATTTTCCACAATAAATTACGTATTTTTCACATTTATCTCTCGTCGAGACCTTTTTCCTCGATTCGAGACTTTTCTTTCTTTGACGAGCGAGAAAAATCGAGAAATTGAAAAATCGTGGATCCTCAATGGCAATCTCACGGGAGGGTCATCGTTTGCTCAAGAATAGAGACGTTTACACTAACACGTAAATACAGTCATTTTTATGATCTTTCTTTTTTTACAATGAGAAGAATAAAAAAACGACTGTCAATCTATCGAGGACTTTAAGTTTGAAAAATTGAAATTTCTCGCCCATTACCACCTGATTACTTCGTCTTTCTGACACTTGAATGAAAAAAATGAAGTGCGCATAATTCTCAAAAGGCTTTAAAACTCGAGAGAAAAAGAAAATATTTTGACGTTTCTGGATTTTGATATCTTGTTTTGAGTGTGAGAAAATATTTTTTGTCTTTTTTACTTTTTACTATAAGATATACGAAATTTATTGTAATATATAATGTATATTACATTATATAATATTTCATATAACGTATATGTTATATTTTTCAAACAATATATGAATAAAAATTCCAAAAATGATCGAATAACGCGATAATTAGACGAGACGAGGTGATAAAAAGTATCTTTTATAATTGGTTGATCAAATTCAAGGGGGCTAAAACCTCTATACGGCCAAATGGCGCGGTTTCGAGGCTCGAGACTAATTCGACGTTAATTTGTCGAATTTATGATCACGCGATTATTATTTTCTTCCCTTTCATTAAGAGGAATTCAAGAATCCGAGCCGATTATTATTTAGAAATTTATTTAGTTTATAAAAAATATATTTGAAAATATATGTATTATATTATATTTTCCAATATAATATAATATATTTTTCAAATATCAAATTATATAATATATTATATTATATATTATTGTATCATCTAATATAACATATGTATCATATTGTATACTGTAATATATTATTATATTTAAAAAAATATATATTCCTTCATTATTATATACACAAGATGAAATATCGAATAAAAAATAATTTCTCGAATCTCGATTCATTTTTCATTATTCCACATCAAAATGCATATTCCGAGACCCCAAAAATTCGATTTTATCTCGATTCGGGGGGTAAAAGTGTTGGCAGTGGGAGGTCGGGCACGCGAGCATCCCTTTCTCTTTGCTCCCTGATTATCTATATTTTTTCCCTTTCTCATCCTTTCTTCCGAATGGCGCATGCCTTTCTCCTTTACAACGAAGTCCCTCGTAACCCCTTGGCCAAAATTATAAATAACAACTATCGTATCTTGTCATCTCAAGGGGAGAATCTTCACAGCTTTATTTACGAGGAAACACCTTTATTTTTTACTTTTTAGTTCTTTTCTTTTTTTCCTTCAAGAGATTTTGACGCAGCTGTCTCAATCTTGCGACAAATTTTTTTATACTATATGGAAATAAGATAAACTATAAAAAGTATGTAATGTATATATCATACAAAACGAAATAGTAATAATGATATTGTACGAAATATAAAGTACACATTATAAAAGTTATTTTATATAGATTATAAAATAAACAATTTTTTTTTGGATGTACAAGTTTTTTAAACAATACCGACATTAAATATTTCGAGCAATATAATACAAATACAATGAAATGATTGGATAAATAATGTATATTACACATCATATATACCAAATATTATATTTTTTATATACATATAATAAACAATTTATATGAATATTTTGAAATTTTTGGTCGAGTATGGAAAATTTCTGATACAATCCTATACGTAACGATGTAAAAAAAGTTTAAATCGAATAAGATTTTCAAATTAATTCCCAATTGCATATTTATTATATTTATTCGTAAGAATTGTTAACACTTTTCAACTTTTGATTGTTTTTTGTGATTTGCGTTTATTAATGGTTTACCATTCGGGTAAGCGATTTTTTTCAAGACTCTCGCAAAATACAGGTTAATATGGCAGACGGTACATGCTCAACGACTGGGTGCTGCTCTTGAGTTTGTTATAGTCGTTGAGAAGTGAATAATAGCGATTCGCATCCAGATGCCTTGCTCGATAAAGCTATACGGTTGAGCAGCTTTCGCGTAAAAAAAAAGGGAAAATGAAAATGTGCAAACGTGCAGGAACGTGAGAAGAACGATCGTGAGACAGAAGAAGGAGAGGATCAAGAAGAAAATATATGTACAAGTAAAGGAGAAAACCCGGCACGCGACCGCCACGATGTTTGTCCTCTTTTTTCCTGAAGCGGAGTTTACTCAATTTACGTTGGAATTTAAAAGAACGAAGTATCGAAGTACAAGTTTTTGACTTCATTTTTTTCAAATGAAATGAGAGACAACGACGTATGCAGGGGTAACTATCGATTAAAAAATGTTGGTTGTAATGAAACAGGAAATGGTGGTTTAAAGAGTAAAAATAAAAATTGAACTTCACTCATTAATGGCGACAGTTGAAAGAGTTATAGAATTTTTTCTTAATGCATTTTGTTCGTTTTTCTTCAATTGGGGGGGGGGGGGGGGGGGGTCGAAACACAAAGTAACGGAGGAAGTTTCACAAAATGGTGGGTTGAAAGTAAAACAAAATGGTGACTAAAAAAATCACAATGAAATGAGGAAACGTCATATGATAGTTGATGAAAAACGCACAGAATTTTATTAGATCTTGTTCGTTTATGTTCAAGATCTAAATATGGCGCTGAACGAAATATATTCATGAATTAAAATTCACAAAATGGCGGACAAAGATAAAAACGTCAATTGGTGTACGAAAGAATCAAAATCAAATGAAAGAAATGTCACATAATCAATCAAATAAGTCACAAAATATAAAGCAAACGGAATATATGGTCAAGAAAAGGTCAAACAGGAAATTCCGAAAACGCTACCAATCACAAAATGGCGCCTAAAGGCGATTCAAAGTAGCTTCGACGATGCACAGCAAAGGAAAACCGTTACAATATATTATCCACTGGGCGTTTATTCTTTATCGTTTTACATCACGTTGAAGAGCTCCTAAGAGTTACAAGAGGCAGAACACAAAAAATAAAATACAAAATTGAGCATTAAAAAATATGAATAAAGCATACCTATATGAAGAGAAAAATGAAGGAAGATGAACGATGAATATAATTTAAGATGATAAAACTTCGATTGAAAAGTGATAAAAATGATAAAAAAAGAAAATAGAGAAACAGAAGTGTGCATCAACTCGAATTTGTTCGTGTCTGCGGTGCGTTTGTGTGTCTTTCTCGTTGGCTCGTGCCGTTAATGAGCCCGCATGGGGCGGAACGGAGCGCGCGTCGCGCGCTTCTCTATACTACGTGTTCAAAATGCACAAACGCACAATCTCACTCTCGCGGGTGACGGGCACAAGTCGTCAGAGAAATGGCGATCGGTTTCAGAAAAGACAAAGAGAAAGAGACCGGAGAGAGAGAGAGAAAACGAAATTTTTTTCTTTCTCTCTTTCTTTGTATTTTCTGTAAAGAGATCATCGTTTCTCTGACAAAAAAGACATTAAAGAATATAATAGTCGATAATACAGCACAGATTGAAATAAAGAACGCATGAGTTACGTTCTTATCGGTAATAAGATCAACAATTGGATCAGGCATATGAAAAATAATGATATTTAAAATTATATAAAATATAAACTGTGTAAAACATAAAAATATAAAATGCAGAACAATCAATAAGAAAAAGAACAAAGAAAAAACAAACGATAGGTGCAAAAAAATGTATCTGAAATTTAAAAAAATATCAAATATAAAAAATTTATATTTTTGAAAAATATAAAATAAAAATAAGACTAAAAAGAGAGAAAACTAGAGACTGACGAGACTAAAATACCACACCGGGAGGGACTTAGCACCTGTCCCGTTGGTCACGGGCCCTCGAGAGCATATATGTATACATATAAGAAGAGAGAGAAAGGGAAAAGAGAAAATAGAGAAAAAGGAAAAGGGGTGAAGGGGGATGAAAGGTGTTCAAGAGAAGAAAAAAGAGCCACTGAGTTTATACGAATGCAAGACAGTCTGTGACGTAAAAAGAAAAATGGGAAAATAAATCTATACGTGAGTATATGTATACACATTTTCGAACGTACACTTCTTTCATCTCTCAAATGGGGAAGACGATATTTCGAGTCGAGTTCGCGAGAACGATCCTAGACCGGATAATAAACGAATTACGACGCGTCGCGCTGCGGTTTACCGATCCTAATAAAATGACAGAAGAATGAGAAAGAATAGAAAGACACAGCTGTCTTTTAACTTTACGTTTTCATTAAAATTTTCAATAAATTAAAAAAAAATTAATATTTTCTATAATAATATTATTATGTTATAATTACAACAATATATGTATTTTTCTGTATAATTGATTTCATATATTTTATAAATTATAATTATATTTTGTAATATAATTATATGATATAGTACATAGTGTATTGCGTATATATGATATAAAATACTATTTTAATATTATTATATTTTATTATTATTTCAAATCTCGTATGCACTTGGGAGCCTCAAATGCAACGTTAATTGGAACCATTCAGAGTCCTGGAATTCAATACGCATATATCCCTTTTGTGAAAAATACACAGACGGGAAAAATGTAAAAGAGCATCGAACGATTTTTCCATTATTTTTTTCTCCACCAACAATGGCCATTTTGCGGTTTTTTCATTTTGGCACGCGCTCGCACGAACGATTATTTTTCTCTTTCTTTCTTCCTTTTGACGTATGGGGATGTAATGCGCACAAAATTGTGGGCTTGAAAAACTTCCGAGGATGCGCCCTCGACCCTCGACACACACGCACACATGTACATAAAAACGTATAGATATACGTACATTTATATAGAAGAGAGTAAACGGATATCCCACAAAGCGCTTTATTGTGTGAAACTCAATACTCGCTAAATACGTCGTGGACACCGAGACACGCGCTCTTCTCCCCCGGGGCCCTTTAAATCCACGCGCACGTCACGAATTTTTACTCTTACCTTCAATCATACCCTTCCGAACGAACATGGAGCGTCGGAGGAACGCTATATAATTGAATATAAAATATCTAACGGATCGAACAATTAAAAAAGTGTGTAGAATTTTTTATCTTATGTATAACCAAGTATAGATTATCATATAATATAATATAAATATAATAAAAATATAATATAATATAATATAATATAATATAATATAATATAATATAATATAATATAATATAATATAATATAATATATAATATAATATGATATGATATGATGTAATATAATATAATATAATATAATATAATATAATATAATATATAATAATCATATTACATAGTTAAAGTATAATAAACATTTATACATATTTTATATGTAATATAGTTCGTGAATGTAATTTGGAATAAAGTATTCATCAGATTTTACAGGTTAAAGATTTTTAACTTTTTGTATGTAATTAGATACATATGTGATAATGTTCCAGATCGTCTACTATATACAATGTGCTGGATAATATATTACTTAAAATATTTAAAAACGTTTGCCTATTTTTTTCGCCTTGAATTTGTGAAAAAAGCACTAGATCGAATTATATAGTTGTATAAAGACGACAGGTGTGCATATTTAACTGCGCAATGCATAAAAGTGGACTTGAAAATAAAAATGAAAATCAAGCTGCTGAGAGACGATTCTGTAGCGTTGTAGACGAGAATCGCATCGGGCTTGCTGCACATCGCATGTGCAGCTTGCGCTTAAGGGCGGTGAAAAAAAAATTGTCCACACATGCGAGGAGAAAATTGCAAGGGTATATGAAATCAAAATGATAAAATTGAAACTCGGGAATAAGAAAATTGAAAAAATTTATAAATGAACTTTTGCATGATTTATTCTGTTATTAGTGTAATTTTCCTCGAGCCATCATCAAAGTGCGTATTTTTTTTCCCGTATAAAGTATAGTCTCGTCGAGTTAATTAAAATATCAATCACTTCGTTGAAAGATCGGATTATGTTGATAAACGTTTTTCCTCTCTCTTTTTTCCCTCATTATCATTCTCTTTATTATTTTGATTTTTTCTCTTAAAGTCCTTGCGTTTTAAGATCCTGTTTTCGTAAACGACAGTCTGTCACTCTCGATTAAACAAAATCTCCAAACAACAAAATTACGAAGAAAATTAACAAGTTGTATTTTCAATCAATCTGATGGTATATTGCGTACTCGCCGAGTTTGCACTGCGATTAATGAAAAAGATTAAATTCTGTTTTCAAGTAAAATCGAGTGAATATTGAAAATAATGGATTTTCGAACGTGGCGAATCGTTTCAATGTCATTCGGTCACTTTTCATCACATGTGCGGACCGGAATTAACTTGGAAATGATTCATTGGAATGACGACGGATAATTTGCGTGACGAATTATGAAAATGGATTTTTTTAAAGATACCTTTTGTTCCCCAATTTTTTTTATTTATTTAATGTTTATTACATTATTTGTTTATTATTTTTAGCGTTACTCCTATTTCTCGTTATTATTATTATTATTGGCAAAAAAATAAAGGGAGGCATATCGTGTTAAGGAATTTGGTTTGAATTAAGTGTCAAGGGAGTACATATTTTCGAGAGGGGTGAGTTTTCGAGGGGTTAACAGAGCCGATTAATTCCTAATTCCAGGGGAGAATAAAACCGTGGGGTACGATCCGGCTATTTGTATTTACAAGACTGACATTTGCCACGAGCCAAGTCAGGAACGATGCCAAATGATGTTCGAATGACGATCCAATTTTATCAATTCCTGTTCAATATATTTTTAACAAATGATTATTACTATCACGGAAACAATTATTTCGAGGAAAAAATTTTTTGGTTCATTTTAACTTTTTTGAAAATCCTTGATAGAAATTGAAAATTGGAAAAATCGCAAAGATATTTTTCTGATCTAGTTTTTCGTTATTATGAGCGCTATTATTGTAGAATAGGTTTTTAAAAAATGGAGATGGTTCAAGGATTTGTATAATAAATTCGCTATTCCAAACATGGCAGGATTTTGAGAAATTACAAAAAAAATTATGAAGTCGATCCTTTAAAAATTAATAAAAATATTGATTTTAGGATTCTAATTTTTATTTTTATTAGATTTTATTATTATATTATTTATCGTTTAAAAAAGAAAAATGTCAGTAAAAAAGTTTCGAGCGTCTCAGTTTGCCAGCTGTCAAAAACACGTGACAGAAATCTCAAAACGTGGATCGACACGTCTGTAAATTTTTTTATTCGAAAAGTTTTCCAGTTGGTTTATTTAGTTAATAATTAATATCCACCTCTTTTCGAAACCCATGAAATAAATAAAATCGTTGGCGTGAAAAAGTGTCGAAAAATCGAGTTTGTCAATTTTCTCAATTTTTTCAAATTTTCCTCATAAAAGAGGTAACTGTAAACGGCTTTCTCGTCGCCGCCGCTCGATATGAGAGAAATGATGATTAGAGTCTGAAAATAACCAATTCCACGTATTTTTCACTTCTAGTTGAAAAAAAAACTCGTGTTTTCTCGAATTTGTGTTGAACGTCGGGCACTAGCTCGGGCAGGTGAAACACGACGGTGGGACGGAGATAGCGCGCACGAGTTTTCTGTACCGGCTCGAACAAATACGCGACGATTATAACATATACGGGCTGATTATCTCGCGCGTACTTTCCCGCGTGCGTTATTGTCGGTTTATCTGACGTTTGTCGCGAAAAAAACGAGACGAGCAAGTCAAAAAGAGAGAAAAACAAAAATTCGTATCGATTTTTATTTTTTCATTTTTTACTCTCAATCATTAATTTTATTATGAATATTAAAATTTCCACGCTGAAAAGTTTCGATTAGATATATGACTGACATCAAAGATTACAAATTGTGAGAAATTGAATTCGCGAATTAAAAAATTTTTTATATTTTTTTTTCATTTCTTTTTGTTTTTTCTATGAAAGAATGAGACACCTGAAGACGCCACACACGTCGAGTAACCCAAGATCCCATCGAATAGTATAAGGAGATTCCACTCGACAAAGAACTCGGCGCATTTTTCCCTCCCCCAACAATATTTTCACTTTTTTTTTCATTTACGTTTCAATATTCTTCGTCTTGCT
Source organism: Cremastinae sp. B BG-2022a (assembly GCA_030522605.1). Classification (NCBI taxonomy): domain Eukaryota; kingdom Metazoa; phylum Arthropoda; class Insecta; order Hymenoptera; family Ichneumonidae; species Cremastinae sp. B BG-2022a. The sequence goes on from JAPYYX010000093.1 coordinate 81,240, forward strand.
CTGTTTACGTCGCATCGAGCCCTTTCAACCCTTTGATACGAGCTTCGGCGGATCATCTTTCCATTTACGATGAACTAAATGGAACTGAGTCTCCACAATTTTTTTCTCTGCTCTCGCTCTATCGCCACAGAAGTGCCGCTCGATTTCTCAAAAATGTATACAAAAAAATATGACTCATCGGCAAAAAATGTAATTCAATTTTTTTTCTGAAATAAAAATATCTGAAAAAATCTTGATTCTTGATTTTTTAAATGAATATACATATTATTATAATGTATTATACAATACATTATAGGTATTTTATAAATTTATTTGATTATTGTACACGATGTATATATTTTTTTAACTAATGATTATTCGGCAAGTATAAATGTATTGATATAGTTTTTTAACGTCAGACGTGAAAAATAATGATCCTGCTGTCGAAGCAGTCACGGTAGGGGTGAATAAATCGCGAAAGGGGCTGAAGAGGCAAAGAGAGGGTAAAAAAAGAGGATTATACACACGGCATCGCGATGGTCAACTGCCCGTGAAGGGACGATCCCGAGAAAGAAATGGAAAGAACGATACCAGAGTAAATTGGATGAATCAGAAAATTTCCATACATAATTGCACCGATTACGGGGTTCGAGCAACTGGTGTTACTGACGCCCTTATACCCATACGATTTGAGCTTATTTTTTTCGAAAGAGAAAAAAAATTTCGGAAAAATTCGAAGTGCCACAGTGATGCTAAACGGAAAAAAATAAATTGTTTAAAATTTTAACAATTTGTCAAATTGACAGCTGTCAAAATGCACGTGGTCAAATGTCAAAGTGACAGGTGTCAAAAGCCACGTGATCGAATTGTTGAAGTAAAACATGCGATAATGGAGGCGCAGATTTTTTTAAATTTTTTGATTTCTAATACTTAATTGTTAACATTAATACCAATAAAATGCTTGAAACAAAAATCAACTAAATAGCGATGCAGGGAACCGGAAAAAAAGGCTCGTGATTAATGTCAACACATGTGACGAAGTGAGGAAATAGATCAAAAGCGATTTCCACCCACGAGAAACGATAGAGTGTCGAGCGTTTAGTGAGAGCATAAAAATTAGCCCGGTATTTATGCGACAGCTGTAACGAGGGAGGTTTTGTGCACCCCGAATTATTTATCGACCCCTCACAAAAAAGGTACCTCTAGATTTTTTAGCTCCAATAATTCAAAATTTCTAATAAAAATTGAAACGAATTGAAAATTGTAAGATACAATTGTTTATTTAATAAATTATTTTAATTATTTGCATTAATAATCATATTAATTGAGAAGAGTAATTATTTTGCGAGATGCTGAAAAATTTCTGATTAAGGACCACCTCGATAATCGTCTCAAGTGGAGCGTAAGAGACCGGAGGGCTGAAAAGGGGAAACCCTCCACTCCTCTATTGTTTTTTCGAGACGTGAAAAGACCTTCGATCCTTTAACGACGGACAATGAAGAAAAAAATGGCATTCGGAAGAAAAAGCGCATAAAAAAGGTTGCTCAAGAGAAAGTGCATAAAACTGTACTAAGATACATAATACATATGTGATGTTTCATTAGATATGCATAATTTCTGCAGCAGTAGAACCAACAATATCAACTGCAGTAAATGCGCAAACTGTCTATAAATCAGCGACAGCAACAATATCGCCATTGTTGAAAAATAAATGAAAAGAATTGCAATAATCTCTGTAAAAACATTCACATCCATGAATCCACAACAGTGTCATCAACAACAACATTGGCTACATCAACAAGGACAGCAATGATGGGTACAACAATAAGCCAAGTTCAAATCATTGCATGACAGCAACGATATATGACATGACATTAACAATAAAACTATACATGCCCAAAACTATTGGATATGATGACTCATGCTGCATTAATGATGATTTAAACAGAAGAACCAACAACTTAAAAACTGCATAAACTATACAAATACAGCAGCAATGGCCGCAGTTTCTAAAAGAACATCAACATCAATGGCAACAATCATCATGCAATGTCGAAGGCGATACTAACGATAATTGCAATGACATACCAGCAGTCTTAATAGAACCTTCCACATCAGTCGCAACTGCAATGACATTCAAAACTGCTACAGCAACAATTTATACAAGATTTATATTGACAATAACTGTAGCCACATTACCAAAGGCGGCAATCAACTGTACATCGACAATGCATCAATACATCGATAGTGCGAAATCCTAAACTTTGTATGACAACATAACAATGAATAACAATAACAATAATCACGTCCAATACACGAGACTATTGTTTTTGTTGCTTCAAAAGAATTTATACATTCTTCAACTGCGAATAAAAGTGGAATGAAATCGTCACGGTGGCTAGGCAAATTAGGAATCGTGGTGAATAAATTGTTCATGGTTTCCTGGGCGTGCCATCAGGATTTTTTTCGATACTCTTTTTTCGAGGACGTCTCGACAGAAGGGCTGTATTCATTGAAACATATGCGAGCGATCGTTCAAATTCCAATGCCTGTAAAATTTGGAATTCCCATTAAAATTCATCTTTTTTCAATGCAATTTTATATATGTTTGCTTTTTTAAGTATTGATCAAAATTGTACACTCTTACTACAAAGCATTTTGGAATTAATGAATAAATGAATTAAAGGACATTTGTATGAGTGAGTACAAAAATAGTTCGGGAAGCTCCGAAGCCAATTAAACTCCAGTTTACATCACCGAAAAGTATTAATATGGTTAGGGTGGTCTTCTACGTATTAATTCGTTCAATTGGTAAGACGAGTTCGTACACTATTCCCCTCGTTCATTATTACGAGGACTCTCAACTTTCTAACTGTCCAAAAATCACTTTATACTTTTTCAAATTTAATTTTGTTCATTGAAAATTTTTACTTTTTCCAAATTGTTTAAACAAAATATTGCGGGTTAAAGTTCTTACTTTAAATCTTCATGTGTGGTCAACTGCTATACATAGCTAAAGAAGGTGGCCAAGTTGCAGATAAACATCGTTGGAACTTGACGTGACTTCATGAAGGAATTAAATGGCAAAGCGTGGGGCGAACAAACGTTTTCGAGTTGATTCGACACTTGGGATTATCTCGAGGGCTCTGCAGTGGCATTAACCTCCGAGATAACGCGGTAAAGGCTCCCCGGAACGCAGAAATGCGTTTGGACGTTCCTTTGTACCGCAAGGATGGCCTTTGTCACGCCCTGCAGCCGAAACAATACCAAAACTTGGTGCGTACACAAACGGAGAGAGCGCGAGCCGGTGTTTGTGACATGAGAACAGATAAACAGATATTTCGTCATTCCACATCAAGATAAACGAATAATACCACTTACGAATTTACGAAAATCATTAATTTTTTTTGGTTTCCTAAATCCAACCAAAAAAAGTAGAAAAATAGGACATCGATGTGCATTGCTAATGATGTGGAGCAAGCATCTTAGAGACAACTAAATGATGTTCTGTCGAATGGTTCGGAATGGAGGAAATCTTTGTATGGATCGGTATCATTGGCAATAATAACATTAATAATAGGAGCTATAGGCCACCAGCAAAATCTACATCGGCGATATCAATGGTAACAATATCATCATCAACAGCTTCGATGGTAGAATCTCTAATTGAAGTGAATGAGTGGAACTTCAATGGATGTTGCTAATGCTGTAGTGCAAGCGTCGCAGACTGGAGACAAGTGAATAATGTCCTGCCAGATTACAATGGGGAAATGTTTATAAATATCAGTAGCAATATTTGGAACGACAATGATGACCACATTAACAGTAGCAATGATATTAGCATCATCAACTAAGGGATCACTCAATGGCAACAATACCAACAACATCATCACCATCAAGATCAAAAGTAGCATCAACATCATTAAGATCCAAAGTGGCATCATCAATAGCAACAATATCACAGACAGTTTCAACAATATCATATTTAAAATGTGTTCGTATATATTTTTTTCTCTGATATAAAATTCTGCCGTGATTTTATTAATGTCGTCACGGCCAATTTGACTTCGTGTTTCGAAAATATCCGTGGGATTTATATTCTCGAGAATAGGAAAATTAGGATTTTCGGTGCAACGGCGAATGAATGGATTAATCGATGAGTCGAGGGCATGTGGGCGGTTTGACGGGCCAATAAGGCATGACGTGAAAACGATCGGTTTAGTATTAACTCCTCTTATATTTCCATGTGAAGATAAATCTACCTTCATTCACTTAATTTTTAAAATAAGTACATTAAAATCTTACAAATATTATTGAATAATCAAAATATATGTCAGTTTGCACTTTTCTCTAAAATAGCATGTACAATTTTTAATCTATAATATATGAATACCTTCTATATCTGCATATATGTATGTGTAAACTTTTTATATACATATACATAGTATATCTATAGATACTTAAAACCAACACCAAAATCCCCTGCTAACTCCTATTAATACCAGTCTTATGTGTGCAAGCCACGCAAGAGGGGTTTGTCCTGATTGGTGTGGGAAGATTCACCACTGGGCTTCCCCTTTACTCGAGTCTTTCATCCAGATAAACTTTCTCTATATTTCTCTTTCCGATTTCTTTTTTTTACAAACTCTTTCATCAGCGAAAAATATTTTTTTGTAAATATTTTCATAAAAACAACAATATATATAAACATATATTATATATTTTTAGATATTAAATTATAATATATTATATCATATACTTCTATATACCACATGACACATTATACTTGTTACTGCGTAATATTTTTAAAATATTTTTCTTATGTATGTTTGCATCAACTATATTATATATTTTGTATTGTTTAGTATATGTACAATATATTATATGTATCATATAATATAAAATATGATATATCATGTATCACATAGTATAATACATAGTATATTGTATAATATATAAATATACATAAGTACGAAAAATTATAGACAGAGAAAAAAATGGAAAAACACGAAAAAACGAGAGAGATGGAATTTTATGGGGCGCGAGATCTTTTTTCCTCGTCGTTGACAGGCATGGGGGTACACTTTTGTATTGGAGTACGTTTTGCCCCCTGTGGCGAGTGGCAATACGCTACCAGTCGTGAAGGATTCTTCCTAAGCGAGAGAGAGAAAGAGCGAGAAACAGAAGGGGGGGATCAAGGGAGAAACAGAGAAAGAGCGAAGATGAAGGAAAGGAGACAGAGAATTCGAAATAAAAGCATGGGACAGCCTATAAACACGTTACTCGAGCTTCCAAGTGTCCCATCGTGTGAATATAATACAAGTCTTCGTCGTTATTGCATTTATTTTTCTCATCCACTTTTCTTCCTCTTATTCACTATTTTTTTCTCATTTTTTTCATTCGGAGTGGCCACTCAAAAGTTTTTGTCGAGTGAAAAAGAAATTGTTACATCGAGACTGCGAGCAATTTAAATTTTCGATTTGTTCATAATGAATCTCACATTAAAAAATCGTAAATATAGAAAACGTGTCAAAAATATTTGTTTAAAAAAGAAAAATATTTTTTTATATATTTAAACAAATATTGCAAATTTCTTTATGTTATATTTAATCTTGTAAATAAAAGATATATAAATAACAAGATAAATGTGTCCCTAATTAATGACAATTTATCGATAATTTATCGAATGTTCGATTTTTCCACGTCGAGAGATAAGAGAAATCCGACTCTCCCTTTCGTTTTTTTCCCTCTTTTCTCGTAGTGATGAGAGCAATATGTTCGATAGGAAAATACTCTTAGCCATGAAGAACAAATGAAAGGAATTAAAGGGCTTTTTAACGCTGGGATACAACGAGGACGAAAAAAAAAATTGAGAGAGGGGGAAAAGAGATAATACCTCGTGGGGATCGAGCTTAGAGTGTGGGCGGATTGAAGGGTGCCACCAACTTTTTTATATACGAAACTATATATACATATTTTTTGGAAGTAAATATAGTTTAAAGTATATTAAATATTTTTCAAAAGATCGAAAAATCAAGTTTTCGACTACTTTCGATTCGGAAGTAATCAAAAATGATCAACGAGTCGGATATATCCCTCAGGACCTCATCGATTTTATTTCCATTCGTTCCTGAATTTTGGAAACTCGGAAAAATTCGACGTTTGAATGTAATTTCCGTTTTTCGTGAATTTCGCTCAATCAAAGTTCCTTTTTGACTGGACGATTTTTGGGCCACGCGACAGTCGAACGTCAATGGGAGAAAAGGAAAACACGTGCCAAAATCCGACAGCAAAAATCCTCGACAAAAATTTCCCATTGTCGAAGTATCTCTTCATTTTTCGAGTGGACGTGGAAAAAGTTGAGTACGGAGCGAGGGCGAAAGTTACGAACGTATTGTCCAAATGCGTGAGACTTTTGTTGATATTTTCATTGTTAATATAAAAATAAAAAATTTTCAAAATATTTTTCAAATTCAAAATAAACGAAAATTCCGTTTTTCTTCTTTCTCGATATAATTTAAAAATTATATTGTCAGTCGTTCCCAAGAGAAAGGATAAAAGTGAAAGGACACGATTCTGTCGATGTTAGTTTGTGAAGAAATTTGAGTCGATTTTTTCTTCCTTCCCCAATAAGCGATAGGGTTGCGAACAAATGTGGTTAAATACGCAGGATATCATTTTCAGAGCAACCCGAGAGTACAAATGTGCATTTAGTAGGTCCTTGTGTCAACAATTCAGCTTGTAATCCTTTCAGGATAAAACTAATTCCTGTCGACCCTTTTCCATGGCCATTTTCATTCTCACGATTGGTGTCTAATGCGTATTACGATTATTCTTTAATATTTGTTATTAACTTTCAAGGATTTTTACTATTTTTTGGAAATTTTTATTACTTGACTAACATTATCAATAGAAGTTTTATATTTTTTTGAATTATTTTTTACTATATTTAGATAAAAGTGTTATGAACACTTTTCTCTTTTTTTTACCACAACGAAAAAAAGTCTATCAAATTTCTAAACTTTAAAATATTTCCCATAAGATTTGAGGTCCTGGAAAAAAAAATTGTAATAAAAATAAAATGATCCCGTATGAAAATTTTCCAGTTCTCAAAAAATCTCATTCGTCCCTCTGGAGGGCTCGAAGGGCAATCAAAATCAATTTGGAGGCAACCCCTGCTTTTCTAAACGAGTCTCAATTGATGCACAATGAAAAAGAGAAAAAGAAAAGCTGGAGAGGGGGAAAATGGCTCTCAAGATCACCGCCACTTAATTTTCCATTTTTTTCGTCCACTTGATTGAATATTTTATCCTCGTATTGTTATTATTATTTTTTGGGGAGATTGAATATTTTTGGAGTCAAGAAATTTTCCTCTTCCTGTTTCCTTCAAATCAATTTTAATTTGGAAAATATCGCATTGAAATAAATGATTATTTCTAGGAATGAGAAAATGGTGAGAATAGACGAATGTAATAAATAGTTAGCATATTTTTAAAGATTGATTGAAAATGAACTTTTTAAAAAAATAATTGTTATTTTTTTTTATTTTTTAAACATTAAAAAAATGTTGTAAATGTTTACACAATCTACATTATAAATATTTTGTGAAAAAATAAAGGAATAAAAATGTTTCTCTCGAACCGACACGAGTCCACACGTGAAAAGTCGATAAAGACGATAAGATCCTGTCAGGATTCTCGAGGACGATCAAATTAATGTGGGAGAAAAAAGGGGCGAGTTCTAAAAATTTCGGAGATCGGAAAAAGCGTGTGAACCGAAACGAAAACTTCTTTATCTATATCTAATTGTATTGGAAATTAATTAGTTGATTCGTTGTGATCGCTAACAGTCACGTTATGTGAACATTCTATGAGAAAAATAGCTTTTGAGATTTTTAGAAAAAAAAATATTTTTACTGCGAAAGTGCACCTTAAAAATGGTCAAAATTAAAATATAATGTCAAAATACTCCATGAAAAATATTTTACTGTGTAAACAATTTTAAAAAATATTATTTGATCCTATATCCTGGAAAATAACAATAACAATATTATAATTTTTTTACCTAATTAAATTTGTTAACTTTCTTTTCTTTAACCAAAAATTTCGAACCCCCTTGGGGTCCTGGTTTGAGTGAGTCCTCAGGGAGAGAATAGGGATAAAATTTGTGGTTAGAGGTTCAAAGATACCTGGAGAAAACCGGAAGCAGCCGGCACGAGCCTCCCTGTCACTTTTACTGTGACAAAATTCCTGCTCGTGTACAATTTCCTTTCTTTCTCTCTTACTTTTTCTATTTCTAATTCTTCATATATACATATGTATAAACTCCTACATTTAAAAACCCTTCCTCATCACCTGGACGCTTTTTGAAATTTTTAATTCTAACCTAAAAAAATTAATAAAATTCCGTTAGCATATTCTTATAACATGAGAAATAAATCAACATTTTTTGGACTTCTTTTATGAAAAAAGCAATAATTCTAAAAAAGTAAATCATGAATTTTTTTTTTAGAAATTTTGTCGAGGAAACGGTCGCTGAGTTGGCATATATTTTCCAGTCTCGTATCGCGCACGTGTTTTACGGGTGACAGGTGACAAAATAAGAAAATAGCCAAAATATACGCTCATTTTACGCTTTTTATGGGTCTTTCCTTGAAAAATATATAAATTCTTGAATTAAGGGTTGAATTAAAAATTAAGCAATGTTTATATAAAATATAATGGATGATATATTATTATAATGTTTATCAAATAATTATTGCAATGAATATATTAAATTGTACATAAACAAATTTACAAAAAAAATTTCTCAAAATAAAAAAGTAGAAAATTCTAAAAAAAGAAAAATTCAACATGGAAAATCCCATGGAGGTTAATTTTTGCCACAGTCGCGTAATCGGGCTCGTGTTTTACGTCGAAAAATTGTACGGCACGCGACTGGCATTGTATTTAAATGAATTCATAGTCATCGTGCTCGTCGTCGTGGGGGCAGATGCGCCGAGTAGGAAACACGTTTCAACGTTATTCCCACTCAACCCCTTCGACGAGCTTAGAATAAATGTATGTATATATATACACAGAAAACATACGAGTTAATTTCGTATTTAAGACCGTTTTTCTCTTGAATTAATTTGATCGATAACAAAAAGTATTCCTCTCGCGATTTTTTATTGGAAACCGTTAAATTATCGTTCTGAGCTTTAAATAATAAAAAATATCATTGATATAGTAAATAATAAATAAATAAAGAATGTGATAAGCGATGAAATCTGTCAACAATTAAAATTATAACAGAATAACATGAACAAAATAAGAATCTGATTTTATAAAAAAAATCTCCAAACCTGATTGGTCGCCAATTTTCACTGTCATGACCACTATTACATACAAATATAGGTTTTTGTAATTAAAAAAATACAAATAAGAATGTCGACTGTAGAAACAATTTTTTTTTCTGAAATTTCATCACAATTCGTAGATCGCAACACAAGAATCGCCAAATTCACTTTTGGCAAGGATTTAGTTTCAAATAATTTTTTCAATATGTGATTTTCATTTCCAAACTTAGTTCACATATCCACAGGAGAACATATTTATACAATAAAAAAATTGTTCTGCTATATAAACTGAATAGATAAAAGCTCTCGGTTTACCATCTAAAAGAATATAATCTAGCCATAAAAAATTGCATAAATATTATAAATAAAGTTTTTGAAGGCTCCACTTCGTGATTCTGATGATTGGTTGCCTTTTTTTTTGCGAATGGTGGAATTCAAAGTGTGGGTCAATGTCAACCAGTTGATGTTTGACGTGCAACGTAAAAAATGATCGACTCGAAAATAATATGCTGACGGGTTAAAAAAGTATTTGAAGCCTCCAAAACTCGTTTGGAGGCTTCAAATATTGGTTGAACTCGAACTGAACTGAAGTCTGACTGGTTGCAAATTCATTTTTTTTGTGGATAGCGAGTTTGAAGCGTGTGTCAATATCAATCAGTAAGTGTTTGAAATGTACGCGAAAAATGATTAATTTGAAAATATACCAATAAAATTAGTATTAAGAAATGATCGTATCTGAATAGTTTCGTAAAAAAGCCGTGAATTAAAAAAGAAAAGCACGCGTGAATCACTTGCATCGTTGTTAGTAAAGATAAAAGGGAATAATTAATCTTCAAAGAGGCAAATAAAAGGTTTTTTATCATCAAAGTGAACGAGTAAAGGATATTCGCCCCGTTTTCGTTATTTGTCAGGTTTGGTGAATTTTATTGCATCGCGGATGAAACGCGAATGGGTAGGCGGGGCGTCGATGTGACGGGAGTGGATTTGACATGAGATAGTGTCAGGGACAGACAGAGAACCGTAAGCTCTATTTGCATCTGTGCGCGATATGATTTGCTCCGGATTCGCGTGGTGAAGATACCTCATTACTCGAGTATATATGAGTCAAAATGAGGTTAATGCTTTGGAGTTGATTTTGAGTGAGTATATGAGTCAATACTCGAGACAAAATTGAGTCAATATTTATATAAATATTAAATTTATATTTAATATTTAAACCTGAGATTAATATTTCATTCAGATATTCTTATATATCAATATCGGGTTAATATTTAATACTGTATATTGAGAATATGTCGAGCCAATATCAGGATTTGAATATTAGCATTAGAGTTTAATTAATATTAAGTCAATATATATTTCTGATATTTCAGTTAATGTTGAGTTAAATTTTCATAAAGTATCAAATACACACTCGAGTCAATATTAAGTAAAAAATATCAAGTCTTTCCACAAAATATATTTGGATAATTGGGTAATATTTGTGTTGACCATCAAATATAAAGATGAGTTAATGTTGAGTGAATATATTCTATATTCTTAAGATCATGTTGAGTTAAAACTCCACGAAGTACTGAATGGACAGCTATAAGTCATTATTAAGTCCGGAACAGCAAGATTTATAATAAATTGAGTGTACATCGACTTGAACATCAACTTGAATGTCAAGTCAATATAGAATAAATATCAAGTTGATATTGAATCAAATATCAACCCAATGTAAACTTGAATATCAATGCTACGTTAATCAGAAATGGTCTAAACTCCAATTTCAAGTATACACATGCACATCCATGAGATGATTACACAATGAATAGTTTAAAATCGAAAAATTCCTATATTATATATTAATTGCATATTTTCATTACTATATATTGTACTATACACATTAAAATATTCTATATCATAATATAATAGCTTTGAAAATATATTCAAGTCTGATAACACGATCACAACACTATCAAAATGTTGTCATCTACGACGATTACAGAGCACACACAGTCAAAGATACCACAAATGTGTCTCAGTGCAAAATAGAAATAAAAAATCGTGTTAAAATGCCAGTTTGAGTGATATAATCGAGTAGGAGCGACTCGTGGCGTAGATCAGTATCGAGTGTACGGTTATTCGGAACAATGGGAGCACTTCCGGACAATAGGACAAGAGAGGAAGAGAGAGAGATAGGTAACAATCGAATCAGCGCACTATCAGCCAAGCCCATTATCCTTTGATCCGCGTTTCGCTGGCCTCGCCCCCGCGAGCTCGGGGGCGGCAAACACTCCTGATTGCCGCTACCCCCAAACCACCCTCACCAACCACCCATCCACCCTATATTTGAACAGCCTCGAACTCGATGTGTACACCGAGCTCTGCGCAAGCTTTCAACCCCCTTTGAGCTCTCCCGGCCACCCTACAGGATTCCAACTTCCAAGGGAACTAAATTCTACACACACACATACACACACGTACAAACTGTGGATGAAGAGAAAGAGACAGACCGAAAAACGAGCGATAGGAAACATCAGACGCGAAAATCGCTTTTAACCAAACTTTCGCCCTTGAATCCTTGCTTTTCTCTCGCTGTCTTTCTTTCTTATACTTTTCTACCTCGAACTCTTCTTTTCCACCCCTTTTCTGAGACTTGAAGCAACTTCCAGACGACTCGCAAATACTTAACGATTTTCAACTTTATATATTTTATTATATTTATTATACACTTTAATATATAATATATAAAAAATATAATAAGATATACATAAAATAGATATAATAAAATATATCATAAATATAACAAAATATAAAATATTTAATATTTTAATATATTCATATTATAGTTGTTGGAGTCTGCCCTGCACATCCTTTTGGATTTCACACTAATTTAACAAACATGTTATTATTTCCAGTTTTTTTCACCGTTTGCGTTTGTAGTCGAATTGTATGTCCCAAAGCTTACACGAAAGCTTTTTTTATACTGTTTTATTTTCATTTTTATAAATAAATAATAATTCTAAAATAATTAAAATAATTAATTGACCGGTGTGGGGTTTTGTTGTAGATATTTCAGGTCGTTTTATCATGCACAAGAGGCGAGGACGCACCTGCGAGTGTCACGTGGTTAAAAAAAGTCAGAGGCACGAGCGCGGAAAAAAGAAGTGCACGTGTCGAAAACTGGAAAATCGCACATGCATGACATTTTTTCTTCCTTTCTTCGTTTTATCTTAATTTCTTTCTATCAGGTTTACTATTGTATCTAACTCAAAATGTTCTTGTTTTGTTAATTATTCAAATAAATAAACAAACAAAATAAATAAAATATAGAATCTCGTCAATTTGTTAGTTTTCATAAAAATTATTCAAGACTTTATCAGGTATTAAAAAAATTTCTTCATTAATTGACATAATGAATGTGAGATGTAAAATGTTTTGATGAATTTTGTAGATTTTCGATCACAATTTTTTTTGTTGGGTCGTCTATCGTACGGCATCCAAAATGTTCTTGTCTTGTAAATTATTAAGATAAATATTTAAATGAATAAAAAACATAAAATAATGAAAATAAGAAGTTTTCAATTTCCTTTTTTTCGTAAAAACTATACTCAAGGCTTCATACTAAAAAAAATGTTTTGTGTTTTTATTGGTAATTGGTTTGAGATCTATTTTTGTTATCCTGATATATTTTGTAGATTTCAATGATATATTACGGAAAGCCTTTGAAACATGATTTTTCGAAAATTCGAGCGAAATGTTGAAATTCGTGTGACAACCGCAAGATTTTCACGTCTCGAATATGGAGGATACGTATGCGGAGTCGCGTGTTTGGCCTCGTCGCCGGTTCGTGTTGAACGTTCGATCGAGGCGTAACGGGCCGTTTCGTCTCGATGCGGGTACCTCGCACGATTTAAGGGAGGAAACCGTTCCATCGAGAGAGCAAACGAGAGGAATTAGAGAGAGAAAGAGAGGAAAAAAGAAAAATCGAATTAAAAAATAAAGAGTTTAAAAATATTCGGAATTTGAAATTTTCAATAAAATGTCAATTCTTATAGATTGTCAAATCAAATCTCCAATTTGAAAATGCAATGTACAAGATGCAATACACATCAAGAGACAATACTGAAGAGAAATTTTGACATATCGAGTAAAAATTTGTTTTTCCCTTTAAATATTTTACTATATATTAATATAAAAATAAAAATTAATAGAAAATAGTTTTTTTCTAGTATTTGACATAAAAAATAGAATTTTTGTTTATTACAAAAAACAACGACAATTATTTAGCTGCATAAAACCGAAAAATTGTAAATTGTTAATAAATATTTTTTTTATTATCGAAAAACTTAAACCTTATTTATCTATTGTGTATACGTGTATCGATATATAGTTCTTGATACGGTATAAAATATTAACTCTCGTATTAACTCGATAACTCCGTAGCTCAGGATTGGTTGACGTAGGCCACGCCCGGGGCGTCCTCCTCGTCATCCAGGTCGCGAATCGCGATGCGTTCAATATTGGTAGGGGAAATTTGAGTGCCCGAATCAACGTGGCCTTGCGGCGACTCCACTCGGAGTTCAGTCCTCGGCGAGACTCCGAGACGCGCGCACGCACTCGGATTACGAATCTCGCGCCTCCGAATTTATATTTTAAAAAATCGTCGAAATTTAAAGAATATTTTTCGGGAAAAAAAATTTTTCCTCCAAAACTTTTCAATTAATTTTATTAATCTTGAAATTCTCTCCTTCAAGATGTATTGAAAAATCGACAGTGTGATTTCTAGGACAATTGTACCATAGAATATTAAATATTATTAATATCAATAATAATAATAACAGTTATGAGGCATATAAATAATAAAAATATTGACAAATGAACATTGTATAATCTTTTTGTGCTGCGGATAAAATATTTCGAATATAATTGTTTTGATTCGAGTGCAAAGTGAAGAATATTTCGCTCTGAAAAGAAATACACGAAGCAGAGACTCAAATTTTTTTGTGGTACATTGGGAATAGTGAGAACTGGAGAAGATTTTTAATAAATTGAAAGAAAGGACGAAACGACTGGAAGGAGAAATCACGCGAAAATCTGGGGAACGAATTTGTCGGGAACGATTTTTGGCAAGGAACATCGACTATGGTTGTACTGTGAGTATCCAGAATATTTTCGATATTTATGAAAATATTTTATATTATAAGTTATAATAAAAATATGTTATAAATAAAAAATATACTCAAATCGCAAATAGATATCGTGAAACATGAAAATTAATGCACTTGACGATTGTAGGTCAAATTATTGACGTTTATATATTCTTGATTGAAATTTTGCGCATTGAAAAGTTAAATTTTATATTATTGGAAGGTCAGATTTGACACGTCAAAGTCGATTTATTTATTTATTCCGAATGAACAAAAAAATTCAAAAGTCAACAATTAAAATACTCAGTTCTTAAATGATTTGACATTTCGGTGTCAATTTTTACGTATCCATATTGAAAGTTGATATGCTAGGTCGAATTTGTCATTTGAAGGTCAAGTGTAACATGTTTTTATTTGTAGTAATGTCACCGTTCTTTATTGTGACGATCATGTACCGTCACAAATGTCAATGACCTTTCCTAGTCATTTTTGATATACAAATATCAAAATTTGGTTCTCAAGGTCAAATTATATTTTTTCAAGGTCAAACTTGACATTTGAAGGTCAATTTTTTTATTCGCAATTAAATTATTTTTAAATAAAGAGTTGCATTACACCAATTATCAAATACTTAACTTTTCAAATTAAATTTGAATTTACTAAGATCCGAATTTAACGCTCCAAAAATAAATTTTACATAATACCTTTTTTTGATTATAATTTTATCACCCTGTGCAGTTGAAAAGTTGTAAATATCGATTTTTCTCTTTCTGTCGTGCTCTCCCTCGCTTATCTAATCAGTGGGCGTTCTGGGGCCCTCGCGATTGGCGCGTGGGCGTAATAGCCGTGCCTCCGATTGGCCGGAAGCGGAGGGTAGTCTAGAAACCGGGAGGAACTCGCTTCCGTCGAGGTTCTTCTCTAATCGTCGAGCACCGATTGGCCGGAGGATATTTTCTCCCGCTCTCGAGTTCTCGACCCGATAAGAGAAAATTTCACGGAGCGAGCAAAAATAGTATATATCTAATTGTTCTATATACAGATTCAAATATGTAAAAAATATTATAACATTATAGATATAATATATTATAACATATATTTTTATACTTGGATATGTCAAAAATATTTGTTGTATGTTTAATATTTATTGCAATTTTAAGTAAATATTTTTGAAATATCGGGATCTATTTTATTAAATTTTGTTTTTAAAAAAAAAATTTTTACACGTTCTTTTCTAATTCTTGATTCCGTTTTTCCTGAAATTTCGCTAATATAGTCAAATATACATAAATGATTTCATTTTTTTTCTCGTCTCGAAAGTGATCTTCCCACGTGCTTTCACGAGATTTGATTTTTTTTAATCGTATATCGTCCTCTCTTTTTCACCTTTTTCTTGGCAATTTTTTTTCTCTCGCTTTTACGGCCTAGTCAACCAAATTTGGCTCTCGTCGTCGGCGAAAGAACCGTTTGTTCTTCCTCAGTATAAAATAAATAAATAGAAAGAGAGGAAGAGATATTAGGAAAAAAACGTCAGAGGACAAGAATTCCGTAAGAAATTCACGTTTTCTTCCTGAATGAAATTTTCGGTAAAATTTCTCAATAAAAAACGATACTCCTGTACATCCAACGAAAAGAAGATTTTTTTGAGAATTATTTTTGAAATAAGATCAACAACCGTTCTAGATGAATTTTCTTGTCATTATCAAGATCATATATCGAACTTGATATTTCGTAAGTTTAGACTGAACGAAAGAACGAAATATTTTTGAATTTATTTTTGTTTATAACAATTATTTATTTATTTATTATTTTAAATAAATATTTGTATTTATCGTTCTCTCCTTTTCTTTTCATGCGATAATCGCAATATCTTGTTCGAGGATCACCGTACGATGTATCATCTTACGGGGTCCGAAAGGCGATGACTTTATCACCGATCCGGGCAATCATTCACTTTGCTCCTCTCTCGTGTCCTCATCCCCTCTCCGTTCCCTTATTTTCTCCACCTTTCCGCGTTTACACGCATTCTTGTATGCGTACGAATATTTGTGAAATTTATTTACTCGAATGTGTACTCTAAAAGAAACGGCTTTTAAAGATTTTTCGCAAATATTTTTATATAAAAAAAATATACAAAAATATTTCTGCTCGTATCAAAATATTTTTTTTATTCAAGATAAATTCAACATTTATATAATATTTTTGGCACTTATCATTATAATAATATTTCATGAACTCAGCCAAATATATATCAATAATGCATAAAATATATATTTAGCGTCTAATATTATAAATATACGAAATATTATAAATATATGCAAAAAAATATTTTTGCACTCAGAAAATATTTTTCGTCATTCAAAAAGCGTATTTCGTAAATTCGACAAACAAAAAAAAACATCCGAACAAAAATATAGAATAAAGACACAAATCTATGCGAAAAATAAGAAAACGTAGTATCTGATCGAGGTCTTAACAAGACGGCGAGTCGTGTTTTCGTATTACGAACATTGCAGAGGCAATGAGAAAGGATGAGGCGAAGAAGTGAAGGAAGGAGACGAAGAAAAGAGAAAGAAGGAGAAGAGAGAGAGAGAGAAAAGATCTAATTCGAAATTGCGCAATGCGAACGGGTTAAAGGGGAAAGAGGAAGAAAGATAGAAAGAGAGAGACGAAAATTCGAGATAAAATCCCGATTTATGGTCCCGGGATTCTCGCACCGTTTCTTTTTCCTGATTTTTATTCACATTCGCGAGAGAAAGAGAAAGAGAGTTCCGAGAGGTGAAAAATACGAAGAGAAAGATGGAAAGAGAAAGAAAAAGAGAGAAAATCAGGACGAATCGCATTTTCTCTCTCTTTCTCTCTCTCTCAGATTCTCCCTATTTTTTATTTTTCTTTCATTTTCTTTCTCTTTCTCGCACCGAGCAGGTTTATACTTATGGGTGTCCGTGGGTGGGCTGACATGCGCGCGTGCACCTCTCGTTCTCTCTCTCTCTCTCTTTCTTTCGTTTTTTTTCCTTTTTATTCTTTTCTTCCGGAATTCCTGTTGAGAGAAAAAGATGAGAGAGACGAGTGTGCCCGAGGTGTGACCCCGCGAGATTTTGAGCAAGAAAAATTGAGATAAAGGGAGAGAAAATATTTGTATCGCGAGTGCATACGAGAGTGATGAAATTTTTGACGAATGAGTGTAATTAATATATATTATATGCGTACGAAAGGCCAAAAGGAATATGGGGATACGAAAAATATTATTTACTTTTTTGCATAATTATACGTGCATATTTTTTCAACACCTCGTTGCACACGCTTTTATTTATTTCTTATAGACTTTCATCTATGGTTTTTATGTTTGATTAATTATAAAATTTCAATTCAATATATTTAAATTTTGAATATAATTGGAATTTAAATATTTAAATTGTTATTGATATTGGTATCGCTATATTAAAAAAAAATAATTAAATGGAAATCGAACGAAATGGAAAATATTAAGGACATGTCCTTGGAACATGTTTCATTGTTTATAATTGTGCCTAATTTGATGCATATATATATGGATTAAGAGATAAAATCTCAACGCATTTTGATCCTTGATAGTTTTTGTTCAAATTTCATGGAACATTTATATATGAATATTAAATATTTTTTCAATTAAAAAAATTCTGGACATGTACGTAAATGTTTTATCAAAGTGTATTCACAAAGAAAATTTACACTCTAGTTTTGCTAAAAGTATAGAAATAGCGGGAAAGATAGAGAGAAAAAAAAAGGAAAATCGGTGGGCGAAAGACGTTTCCTTCACATGTCTACTATTTTTTTTTTTTTGAAAAATATTCCTGCCTCGTGGAATCACCGTGCTTAAAAATTGAAACGTATGCGTCTAGGCGATGTAGATATTTTGCGATTTCTATTTGACGATTTGACGTTTTTCAATAAGAAAAAAAATTTTAATTTTTTGAAGTAAAAAGGTTTTTCTTTTCTAATATGAAACAGAAATTCAGGATTTTTGTGCATCTGTATTTTTGTATAATACTAAAACTTTGTTTTGTGGAAGAAAATTTATTTTTATCATTTCTCATTTTATTTATTTTTCAAAATAGGAGTCGAGTGGGCTCGCCGACGATGTCAGCGACTGTTGCCGGTAATCAGCAACAGCAGCATCCTCATCAGGAATGGGATATCAACGATTCGAGCGTGCCACGCGTGAGTATATTCAATTTATTAAATTAAATTTATTTTTTTATTCATACTTTAATTTAATTATTTATTCATTTACTTATTTTTATTGTTAATTATTATTGTTATTATTATATAATAATTATTTTATTAAAAGTTTTCGTTTCATGATTTTTAAAGATGATCACGTATCGTATTTTTTAAATATTCAATACAGTATCTCGACATTGATAGCAACACATAAAATTGAAGATAAATATTTTGAAGAAAAATTTAAATAAATTCTTGTTGGTGTCGACAAAAAAATCGATAATAAAAAAATATCTCAAAAAGCGATATTAATAAAATTTTTTCTGGTGTTGGTAAAAACTAAATAATGTTTATGATAAAAAACGTTAAAGGTCGCGGAATACGATTGCTGGTCAGAATGGGCAGACGGTCACGTGCGAAAGGTTTACGGTCCCGATTGCGAGGAGGCGCGAAGACACGCTTCCGGGTGGGCGATGCGAAACACGAACAATCACAATGTCAGCATTTTGAAAAAATCCTGCTTGGGAGTTCTAGTTTGCTCCCAGGGATGCGTTTTGCCAGGCGGCGGCAGGGTTCACTTGAGACCGGCTATCTGCGATAAGGTGAATTAAAATTAAAATACAAATTTTTTTGATGTACAAAAATTTATATTTTCCTAAAAAAAAACAAAAAAAAAGATTTTGTAATGTTTCATATTGCTTTTAACATAAAAATGTAGTAATTTTTAAAAATTGTTTATATTAAAAAAACAAAAACTTACCTGAATGAGCGAAATTCAAAATTTTTCATTAAATTTTTTTTTAAATTTATACTAAAAAAATTGTTAATTTTTTTTTAAATAAACAAATTATTTTTAACGTTGTTCACGTTCTAATTAATTTTCTTTGATGGAAAATGTTAATAATTAAAATTATTTTTTAGGCTAGAAAAAAACAACAAGGCAAGCCTTGCCCGAATAGACAATGTTCGGGTCGCCTGGAAATTCTCTCCTGTCGAGGTCACTGCGGTTATCCCGTAACACATTTTTGGCGCCACACGGAGCACGCGATTTTCTTCCAGGCTAAGGGCCAGCACGATCATCCGCGTCCGGAAGCCAAATCGACGTCCGAAGCGCGAAGAAGCGCGGGCGCGGGTCGTCGTGTACGTGGATTGGCGGTTCTGCTCGCCCGAGACGCGGCTCTGGGTTCGAAGGTAAGGATTTTTCGAAAAAACGTTCAAAACAGTATCCTAAGCGATCCAAGCGCCCTCAAAAACACTTCAAAACAAATTTTCATTAATTTTCATAAGCTTTAACCTATTTTTCAATTTTTAACCGTCCGCCATTTTGGTTTTCGATACCATGAAAACATGCCAACAATAAAAACAAAAACCAAATGTAAAATCACTCATTATTACAACACCGACAATAATTTTCGACTTAAAAATTATTCACTGGGTTTTTTAAAATTCCTCAAATATCAATTTTCATAAGACTTAACCTATTTTTCAATTTTTAACCGTCCGCCATTTTGGTTTTCAATACCATGAAAATGCCAACAATGAAAACAAAGACCACATGCAAAATCACTCATTGATACAATATCGACAATAATATTACAGTAAGCGTGGAAAAAACAAATAAAAATTAATTTTTGACTCACCATTCCTCAATTCGAACTGAAAAGTCTCAGAGTCGTTTTTTCCGTTCCTTGTCGCGATCCGCTCGAATTCCTCGTTGAAGTCGAGTCTGGCTCTCTTGCTGACAGTCCTCTGTAATTTGTTGCAGCTCATGTCGCTCAGAGGGACGAAAAGACCGAGTTCGGAAGCTCTGGAACCGCCACCGAGGAGTGCACAGCCACCGCCGTTGATCTCCGACAAAGGTAAGTTCGCGAAACTCGCACTTTCGCCGTTGGCGTCTTTCTGCCCATGCGCAACAAAGATTATTCACAACAGAAAATTTTTGTTCATTCGATTTCCAAAATACATTTTGATGTTATGAGAATTTTGCAATGACAGTGAAATAATAGTCACGAAAAGACGATTTAGATAATATTTAATTTAAATAATAATTGTTAATCTAATTTGTGAAGAAATAGCTTGATTGTCGACTCGTTATTTACCTTTTTTTTCGTTGAGCTTTTTGTTTTCCTGGACAAAAATCGCTGTCAACTCGATCCACTGAAAATTCGAGTTCTAAATTGTTTTCAAGATTCGAGAGTTTTATTTGTATCGATATTTGTCCCGATCGATGCAAAGATCCTAAGATTTTTGAAAATTAAAATCGTTTGGTCGGAGCTCCAATGCAGTGTGTGTAAAGCCAAAAACCGTTAGCCTGTAATT
Source organism: Cremastinae sp. B BG-2022a (assembly GCA_030522605.1). NCBI lineage: Eukaryota > Metazoa > Arthropoda > Insecta > Hymenoptera > Ichneumonidae > Cremastinae sp. B BG-2022a. The sequence continues at coordinate 102,210 of JAPYYX010000093.1, forward strand.
ATAATTTCGCGCATGCGCATTCAGTGTTTTACAGTTTGCTGAAAAATTGTGACATTAAAAATTGCAGTAGTAAAAAATCAAAGTGGAACTATTTTAAGATATAAATCATGAAAAAATCGATAGGATGTTTATTATTGTTCAAAATATCCATCAAATAAGTGTTTAAAATAAAATCAAAATAGTATTACATTTCAAGGAAAAATTGAAAAAAATACACTAATTTTAATCACGATATTTCAACGAAGTAATATTAATTTAAAAAATGTAAACGTAATTTATTTTCAGGATTTTCGTGTTCCTGTTCACCTTTCGAATGTGTCTGCGGTCTCCAGTCATCGGGTCTTTCATACAATACTCCCGGGAGTCATCAAACCTCGGTATACAATCCCCAAGGCTCGTCCGAGTACTGGCTTGCCGATGGAGTCTCTGACGGTAACGTAGCGAGCGCAGAGAGCCACATTACCGACAGTGGATACTTACCGACGCAGCATTTACCGCAAGAATCGGCTTATCCGGATTTCCCGACGTTCGCTAGTGACATATTTCAGCCCGAGGAGATATTTCAACTGGATCAACCATTGCGAACAGATTTTCCAAGTTCCCAGGGTGTCGATCGATCTCCTCCGAGTCTGCTCGATCTCGGAAGCGGAACGATAAAGTACGAGGTGAAAGTGAACGATCAGTATTGGAACCAACTCCTCAGCGACGATTCGAGCAGCAGTCATCCGAGTCAGCCGCAGAACGACGAGAGAATTAATTTTCCGAGCTTCGAATCGTCGAGGAATATTCTACAAAATTACTCAAGACGTGATAATCTGAGTGATAATTATTCCAGCTACCCGAGAACTCAGGAAAAACATCCGGAAAATTATTGGAGCGATCATCGAGATTACCAGAATTATGAAAAAATGGAAGATGATAACCGACGGTCGGAATGTTATCTGCCGAGCAAAATGATCGATAGCTCGATTTATCCGCCGAAACAAATTTCGCAGTGCGAGGAATCGAGAGTCCCAGGAAAAACTAGTCAGAATTCTCAAAACGTGATTATGAGCGATGTCAGTCAAATATTTTCTCCGTTCGATGATTACCATAGGATGGTAACGGATCCTGCATTACCGACAAAAGGTAACAACGCTCAATACGTTACCAACGGAGCAATTTTGGAGCAAAATCGTATTTTGGATGAAAGACTCGGCTATGTCGAACCCAGTCAGGATTCCATCAACGACAGAAGTCAGGAGAATTTTTTTTATCCCAGTAACGAGCGATGTCAGTACACTTGTGAAATCTTGGACACGAGACTTCCTAACTTACCGACCAACGGCCAGTGCAATCCATTGAACGGTTACAGCGACGTGGGTGATCTTGAACTTCCGGCATTCGTAGATTACACTCTCGTTGGCATGCTCTGCAGTCCTGGCGAGGACAACAATCCGAACAATAACAATATCGTTAATGACTGCACCCAGACGTACGTTCCTCATCCATAAAAAAAAATAAAGAAACGTACTCTTAAAAACGTTTACCGATCGAGTAATCAAAATTACTCCCGGTAATTATCGACTGGGCGAGAGCGAAATCAAAAAAATTCCATACTTGTAAATAATTAATTTTTAAATTTAAAAATAAGTGGAAAAAAATTCTTGTCGTGCAGTAGACAATTAAATAGTAATAATTACTGTGAACGTAGACTTTGCGTCACTTTAACGTGATCAAATTTTTGTTCCTACGCGAAAAAGGAATTATCCCAAAAATTAAATAAAAATATTGCTTTTTTTTACTTGGCTCATTAAATTTGTACTTATGCTCTTTCGAAAAATGATCACGGATTATTATTATTGTTCTTGCGTCGACTTGTATTTGTATTGAAAATAAATTTATCACTAGTTGATCATTTTCGTGTTTGATAATATTTTTACCTTCTTTCACTTTTCCCATGGATTTTGTAGTCATTGATAATTTTGATTTTTAATTTCGTTATTTCAATAAATAATTGAGCTGATATTGGATAAACTGGTAATTCAAATTATACGTTTTTCATTCCATTTTTAATTAAAATTTGCATCTTCAATGCTAATTGGTATGAATAATAATAAATGATAAATTCAATTTAAAAAACACAAAAATTGAGAGTGAATAATTTACGTTTCAAATCAATAAAATGAAAAAAATTTTCTCGAAATAAAATTCAAGTAAAAAATCATAAAAGATTTTTAAATTGCACAGGTAAATAAAATGTTAATGTCTCTTTCTCATTATACACTAAATGCTTTTTATTTTCGTTTAAAAAGTCACGTAGCATTTATTCAACTTCATAACCTTTATTCTTTCACTGCGCATTTCTTTTTGCGTATCTCTCACTTTTCTCGTCGCTCGAACAATCTTACTTTTTCACTCCAAAAAACAGATATCACACGTTTTTTTCTCCTTTTTCACATTTTCTCTCACAATATACGTGCACTCGTGTCTACATATATTTTTTATTTTCTTACTTCGTAATATCGTGCACTTTCTTTCCTTCATTACTTAAAAAGCGAAATTCTGCGATTTCGGTCATCGAAAAATTACTTTCACACCTTCGTCAATTTTACCATTAAAAAAAAGGAAAAAAAAATTGCTCACACATACTCATAATTACTTATAATTATCGATGATAATAATAATAATCGTAATAATATTAATAATATATTTACAAGTAAACGAAGCTGCCACTAGAGCGTGATGAAATTTTGTTTTATTTTACTTTTTACTTGCGATTTGCAATTTTTCATTTCGAAAAGAACGTGTCGTCGGAAAATGGAAAAAATAGCCTCAATATTTTTTTTATCTTAACATTAATATATCGTACACTTTGTTTTCTCTTTCTCACTTTTTTTGAATTTTTCGGGATTTTCCTTTGTTCTCCAATCGTAGAAAAATCAACGCGTTACGGTTAATTTGCCTTTTTTTGAATAATTATTCTTTTCATTTTTTTTTTTATAATACGTACACTCTAGACACACATTTTATCTAAGTGAAAAAGTAACGCGAACTAGAATTACGCGGGATCAAATTCTAGAAAAATAATCGTCGAGTTTCGATTTATAATCCCAGCCTTCGATTATTTTTTTTTATCATGTCGAAGGAGCGACGAAAGAAAATTTAATTCTCAAAAGTTTCGCGTTGAAAAATTTGTGAAAATTTTTTTTAACGGATTTTTCGCAATTTTTTCGTCCTGTTTTTTTTTTCATTTTTTCAAATTTACTTTTTCTTCTCGTTAAAAATTCGTCTCCTTGTTCCCGAAATCGTACACTACGCATTTTTTTCGCTCACATTACGAAATTTAATACTCATCGAAAACTACAAAATAAAAATTCTAATTTCGAAAATTCTAGGCCATTTTTTTGCAATTTTTTTTCTTTTTTATTTTATCTCGCAATTTTTTTCAATTTTCTCGAAGAGTCAACGAGGACGCGTTACTTTTGTGTCTTTCAGGCGAGGTTTAAGAAAAGCGGAATTTTTTTTTCAGAAAAAAAAACAATTTAAAAAAATCGATCGAGCTCAAAAATTCATTATCCGGAAACGGCAAAATTCGTAAATTCAGCGTATAATAATTATCATCAAGATCGAGAATATTTTCGCAAGAAAAAAAAGGGAAAAATTTGTCATGGGAATTGAGAAAATGTCAAATTATTATTATATTTACTATTTGCTTCTTCTTTGCGAAAATATTTTTCGAATCTTGCTACGAATCGGACTTTTTCCCGTACCGGGGCCTAGTTATTATGCAAATAATCGTAATCTTACAACAATAATAATAATATTAAATATTTAATATTCATCCCTTGACCCAATTTTTCTCGATTGTTTTAATTCACGCACGAAAAAAAATTCGTTTTTCTTCTTCAAAGTGCAAAATTCATTTTTTTCCCTCTCTTTTTCGTTTCTTTTCTCGTGGGTCTCGTCTAACGATCACAGCTAAATTGTACGACGAACTACGCTTTTTTCCTAAGACAATATTTCGTTCTTTAAATCCTATTGTTTATTAATAATTATTAGTTAGTTAATTAATTCATTATTTAATTATTTTTTATGATTTTTCCTCGATATTTTTATGCATATTTTTTTCTTTTTTGTTAAATTGTAAATATTTTTTCTGCTTCATTTTGTAAAAAAAATTCATCAACACGGGTCTATTATTTTAATTTTTATGGCGAATAATATTTGAGGACGAATATATTCGTAATTTCGAGATGAAGAAAATTTTTTTTTTTCAGTTTTTTGAGAAAATAAAGGAACGTCACGACGTAACGGGGTTGAGGCGAAGTTGACCGCTCGATCTTCGGTCTCAACGGCGTTACGGACGTTCCGGAAAATAAAAAAAAAATTTAGATGATTCGATAAAAAAATTGGAAAAAAAATGTTTCGTTCTATGTCTAAAATCCTGAAGATTTGTCGATTCTACGCTCTTCGCACATTTTCACTCTCCTGTTCATTTTCTGATTGCACGTGACGCTACGATTATCAAAAAATTATTTTTAAAAAAATCGCATTTTTTTCTCTTTCGCATTTCACACTCATACGATTTTCTCGAAAATTTTCACGCATCGTTTGCCAATTTTTCGTACAATTTTTTCCGGAAAACTCGCCAGAATTTTCTCCTGCAATAATAATTCATCTCGGAAACAAAAAATTATTTTTTTTCTTCTTCAGATTTACTGGTCGAGTTTACCGAATTTTTATTCTAGTAAAAAAAAGTTTAAATTATAAACATTGACACAAAATTAGAGAATTACGAGGAGCGAAAACGAAAAAATTCGAAAATTATACGATTATGCTCGATATTAATATTATTATTATTATTTTTAATAATAATAGTAAAGATGGTGGTGACCTATTTCCCAAAGAATTAAAAAACTTTCCTCCCACTTTTTCGATTTTTCCTCCCTCGTTTCCTCTTCGTTTTTTCATATTTTAAGATTATATCACAATAAAACGCCAGCGCATCCTTCCGTCTCATTTCACGTTGCAAACTTGCTTTCATGCCTCTGCCAAACGAGATTTTTCAAAATATTGAAATTTTTTCGAAATTTATTGAATTTAGGGATTATATCGAATTTTGAAATGATTCTTTTACGGAATTTTTTCAAATTTGTAAATTGGGCAATTCGTTAATTAATGCAAATTATTTGACATGATTTGGAATTGTACTTTTGAAAATTCATTTGGAATCGTTTCATATTTTTAGCAGTAATAGAAAGTTTTCTTTGACTCGAATTTGATTTATTTTTTACTCGTTTTTTCCTCATATAGAGAAATTCGAGGATGCGTTTCTGAGGCTCTGGCAGGTTTTGGCCTTGATCCGAGTTCACGGATGTCCGCGTGGACGAAAGTCGTCGGAATCGCGAATATTTATCGTTTCGCTCGACAGTTATTCATTTTTTCATTTCTTTTTTCGAATTTAGTTAGCGAAAAGAGCGATTCCGCGATCACAGCGCTTTTTACACCAGAATCTGAGATTCCTCATTTCCATTTTTTCATATTCTTAAATATCGTCATCAATCTTGATTTCGTCGATTATTCGCAATCATTTCCTCATTTCGATGTTGAATTTCAGGAGTTCATTTTTCAATTTCTTTTTCTCTCGATGGGCAAAATTTCGAAGATTCAGTTCTGAATTTACGAGACGTAGATGACAGGCTTGATACGTACTCGATAAAATTTCGTTCCCTTCGGCACATTGTAACGATTTTCGGTCTGAAAAACAAATTATGAAAGCATGTTTAATCAAAAGTTTCTATATATATTTAAACTGATATTAACCAGTCATAATTATTAAAAAATCATAGAATTAAAATTTATAAAAGTTATTTTTACTGAGTGATACACACTTTAAATTTCGTCAATTATTATGAACTCATACATAAATACGAATGTACAATTGTGCATGATTAAAATTCTATATTAAAAAAGAACGATTTCTGAACATAATTTCATACCTTTTTAGCGTGACAATATTGTTTGTCGATGACTTTCCCGAAAATGTGTTTTGCTTTAGGCGATTCATCGCCGTTCATCCAAGCATCTAGACTCTCGACGCACTCCGAGTGCAAAATATAAAGCGTTCTCGAATCCTGGACAACGCTGAAGTGACGATTGATCGAGTCCCAAACGACGAGGACATTGTCACCAGGATCGCATCTAGTGAAACTGATACTGAGGTTTTGTATGATTGGAGTAGCTGAAGGATTCTTGATCAGGATATCGCGATAGCGAGCCAAAATTTCACCCAGACGACAAATCGAATCCGGGTTACTGACATTGTCGACGCTCGAAGCTTCAGAGACGATGGCGACCGAGGCCGTCATGTCTTTTTCTCCAGGATTCGGACTAGCCGCAGCACCTGCCGTTCCTCCAGGAAGCGACGTGGACGTCGATGGTGCTGAATCTGATCTGCCGGATCTTTCCTTGATCAATTCGATCTCCAATCGAATTTTATCAGCCTCCAGGGCTTCGACTTTTGCCTCAATTGACTCCTTGCTCTCCCGTATCAATCTCAACTCTGCCGTCAATCTTTTATTATCCTCTTCCAGGAGTTCCAACCTCCTGGACGCGTTTTCCTCAGACTTGGACTCGAGACGGAATTTCTTCGACTCTGAAGCTTCGATCTCGTCCTTCGAGGACGACGACGATGACAACGAGGATACCTGGACCGCCTCCTCGTTTCCCGGTTGACTCTTACTCAACTCCTGGCGCAATGCCTCTCTTTCGCTCTCCAGGTCGTGAATTTGCTTCTCACGCATTTCCAATAACACGCGGTTCGCCATCATTTCGCTCTGGAGACAATTTTTTTCTTCTTCGAGATTTTCAACCTACCATTTTAATAATAATAACGAAAATATTAAAAAATAAATCCACATTGAATATGATTAAAGATTATCAATATTTTACTGTCATGATGTCAGTTTTTACCAATTTTGATATTTTTTAAATTAAATGAAGACTGTAGATTAGTCTCAATAAAAAAATTTGACTTTTTTTCTCAATTATCAAAATCCATTAGGTTCGGGGAGGTAAAAAAGGATACCAGAATATTTCTCACGCCGAAATATATAAATATTTAGAAACACTTCAACGCGAATCGCGATTTACCATTCAAATATAAAACATTTTTTTCCAATATCTGAGACTGTAATTTACACTCGCATCTTTTTTTGATCTCCCTGAAGCTACTAAATTGCATGATTTGGTAAATAATTGTATTTTTTTAATCAATCATTAATTTACCTTTTCATTCAGAGACTGACGAAGTTCATTATAACCGTCTGTGAATCGACGAATCATTCTCTGAAACCGCTGACAATCTTCGACAAGAGCGGTCTCGCTAAGTCTGTGAGCCTTCGCCTCTTTAGCAATTTGTTCTTGAGCGATGCGCAGCTGGTCATCGAGTTTTGACTGGAAATCAGAATTCTCCTTCTCGATCGCTTTTCGAATCGCTTCGTCCTTTTCGACCTCCATTTCTGCTTTTACCTTCGCGAGGATCGCCTCGTGACTTGCACGTTCCATTATATCTGGTCGCTGTTGAAAATTAATATAATATAAATATATTTTCAACTCATACAACATTTCCTATAATAAATTATAATATTATTTTCACTTTTTTGCCCCAAATAAAATATTTACCTCGATTTTCTCAAGGCTCGAGTCGCTTGGACTTCTCTCCATGGTCGACGTAGCCATGGCGACCATTTTGAACCTCGTCCTGATCGTATCGAGTTCCGATTTATATTCCATTTGGAGTTTGTCCGTGGCTTCCTTGACGGCTCGCTGTTGCTCCAGATTAGCCTTGGCCAGGCTGTCCTCAAGCTCTCTGACAGTTTCTTGACAACGTTCGAGACTCGATCGAATTTCCTCGATCTCCGCCTCTCTTTTCTCACGAGTCTCCTTCACAGCGGTCTCTTTATCAAGACGAGCGACCTCCATCGCTTCTTCCAATTCCCTTCGTAATCTCTCCTGTAAATTTCTCATGTCTTCGTTTTCCTCGTCCAATTTTTGTTTAAGACTGTTTATCAGGTACTCGCGATCAGCGAGCTCACTCTCGACCTCACGGACGGCGTCGTAAACGCTTCGAAGCTCCTCGTCACGATTCTCCAACAATTTTTTCACATCCGCCATTTCCAGCTCATGATCCACAGTCAATTCTTGCTCACGTTCACGAAGAGCGTCCTCGCACTTCCTCGAGTGTAAAACCAACGCCTGGCGAACTCGATCCGTCAATTCGTTGAATTCACCACTCTCGGCGCTCACTTTTTCCCTCATCGATGATAATTCGTCACGGAACGCCGTCAACGCGCTCGTCGTGGATGATTTCAGGCCACGCATTAATCCACGCAGACGCTCAACTTCGGCTCTCGTATTTCCAAGATTTTCCTGTCAAAAAAATGAAATTTGTGATTAATTAAGATTTGAATGATTTTTATATCCCGAAATTATTTCAATTTTTTTTTGTTCTTTTTTAAGATATTTACAACGTGGATAATTTCTAAGCCAATGTGTTTACGTGATTATGTGTAAGTATTTATGGTGTTTATGTGTATTTTTTCCGTGATTATTTTATGGGATTTTGGTTTTGTGGTTTTTTCTTTTCTTAATAATTACTTCGTGATGTATATTGTACAGGGATTGAGGAGGAAAGGACGAAAGATGTGCGACGGCATCACAGCTATCCTGGAAGAAAAATTATAATTGAAATTATATTTCTGCTCTCGAGAGCAAAAAAAGGATACTTCTCGCTGTATTTTCAACAAATTCTGGCTCAGAAAAGATTCAAGGACGAATATTAAAAAAACGATTTATAAATAGAAACTAATGTATCGGTAAGAGTGCAATAAATGACATTTAGGTGCACAAAATGTATTAATTTTTTTACAAAAATCGATAGTGCAAAAAATTATAGAAGTGTGAATTTTTTAAAGTAAGAAAACTTGTAATTATTGAAACTGATCCTAGATTAATTTATTTCATATTGAATTAGAGAAATTTTATAAATTGATTTGAAAATTTTTATGAGTGACAAAAGGAAAAAAATAGAGAACTAATTCAAGATGTTTCATTAAAAGTGAAGATGGTAAGAATTTGATGAAATTTCGGCAGAATATTCTTCGGAAAATATGAAAATAATATTTTTTTCAAAATTATCCTTATATTTTCGAAAAAAATGTTCGGATTTCATGTATTTTTCCACGCACAGTACCTTAAGATTTTTTTTCAAAAATTTTCAAATTTTCAAAAAATACGACATTCACGAACATTTTTGTAAAATTTCATCAAAGTTTTATCATTTTTCAATTCTCTATGGGTTTTACATGTTTTTGTGGTACCAGAAACCTTAATAGAACGAATAAATAAATGAATAGATAAAAATAAAAAGGGATAAATATATCGGCAAATGGAACGTTTTACCGCTACGACTACACTTTGTAATTTTTTCGTATATAATTGAGAAAAATGTTCGACGTTTATAGCGAGCCTGTAAATTCGTCCAAGTACCTGGAGAAGGGAAACGATAGCCTGATGTTGCGCCTCGTTAGGATGTTCACTGAGGCTGCTGGGCAAAGATTCGTCCATGTAAAACTCGGTCCCGACGAAATCGTTGCCTGTAGTATCGTTGGCGGGGCTCGAGCCGCCGCTGTGGAATCCCCGATTGACATCCCCGATATAATTTTTTTGCTTGCCGTCGCACGTATTGGGTAAAGGATTATTTTGGGTCGGGCTCGACGAAATTTTCAATAATTTCGCATCGTCGCGCGATTTTGAATCGGAGGGAAAATTCGCGTCGCGTAAATTTTTCTGCACGGAGACTGAATTAATTTTTTCAGGGCATTGAGAATCATCATTGTCAATTTTAGAATTATCACCGATATTCGTATTGTCGTCGATCTTTGAATTATCGTCGATATTTATATTATTATCGGTAAATTCGTGATTCTCGTTAAGTGGACTGAGAACGCGTCTCGGGATAATCGTCAGGGAGCTCGTCGGGGAGGATCGTGTCGTGGCTGACAATATGACGTCCTCGTCCAAGCCTTCATCACCAACCTCCAATTGCTTCCCGAGTTTCAGCTTCGACTCCTCGTAGCCGCTGCTCCTCAGCTTCCCCGATATTTGGCCGATCTTCTCGAACTCCTCCGTGTCGGTTTCCGATTCGAAACCAACCCTGAAACATACAAATTTTTATTTTCAATATTTTTTACAAATTTTGATAGTTTCAATAGTTTTCTAACGTTTTACCAAACATTTTTATGCTCATTATTATTTCGATACAAAATATACACGGAAAATCTTTGAACTCGATCAATAATATTGTTTATGTGTGCAATTTATAGAGTAAAAATTATAAATAAAAACTCATGTCTCGATTTAATTATTACAGTAAATTTGTGAATTGTTTGAATTTGAATTTGCAAATTTTTTATGAATTTTATAGAAAGTACACCCTTAATGCGTAATGTTTGTCTCGTAAATCATCAAACATTACCTTAAACAAATTTTTGTTACCTGTCAGCGACCATGGGAATACGCTCGCTGGTCTCTTTATCCACTGGCAAGTCAACAGGCATCGACGTACTTTCTTTTTCCTTGTTTCCGTCGCTGCTAGCTTCGGTCAAACTCTTTGAGAGAAAGAACTGCGTAATGGAATTGAGATCAGGCGTCGACATTGAATCCGCAAGATCCGGCAGTTGGTCCTTCAGACTTTCCATGTCGTCGATCGTTAACTAGAGAATCCACAATATTTTACATAATTTTTCTAATATATAGACACATTTCCTGATCAATTATGAGATCGACAATTTTTTGTATTTAATTTTGTATGTAATTTCAAAATTAGATATTAAGCGATCATATAATTTTTCGATTACTCTGAAATGCCAAACGTTAATTTAAATATTCAATTCATAATTCAAACCTTTGGCAATTCACTGTCAAAGACGGTAGGCGCCTGCGTGGCGAACGGTGGCGGAGTGTCCTCCAATCCAGGAAACAGCGTATTCAAAAAGTGTCCGTCAAATTTATTCTGAAACTCTCGTCTCCTCGCGAGTTCCTCGTTGTGCACCGTGAGGAGTTGACAAGCGAGATTACTAGCCCAAACCAAAAACGCTTGGGAAAAGGTTCTTCGACGAACGACCTCGGCAACTGCGCCGACGTACATCTGAGGCGCGAGATGGATCTGCTGAACGACTTCCAAGTGTCTCCTCAATCTCTTCAAGCTCTCATGATACATGACGAGCTTGCCATCCACCTCCATCATTTTATTCTCAACGTACATGATCCATTTCAATCGATGATAAATATTGACCGACAATTCCTCCTTCGCTTTTGTGCATCGACGTCTGATGTCTCGAAGCTGGCTGTGATTTTCCATCATGACGATCAACTGACGTCGATGAGACGCGCACAGATCAGGCAAAACGCTCGCGTCGCCGAGATTGCTGGCTCGAGTTTGATTATGGGAAAATCCTTGAGCAAGCTCGACTTGCTCCTGAACTAATTTTTTCGACTGTGCCATTAATTGCTCGAGACTGAACAAACGTTCTCCGAGTCCTTTGATTTCCTTCATCTCAGGTATGTTTGCAGTTTCGATCGCGGAATTAACTTCGGCCTTCAAGGACTCCATCATCCGGGCGTCGAATTGCTCCAATCCTCGGGAACATTGTTCAGCAACTTGCTCGAGGCTGCTCTGGTTGTCCTTGGCAGAAATCCATTTTAAAAGGCTCAGGACGTCGTCGCTCGAGGATATTTCGTCGTCGGCGGGCTGGTCGTCTGCGTTCAGGATTCCTTCGGCCTGCGCTCGCAACGCTGGCAGGATCGGGATTTTCGATAACGTTCCCAGGTCACCGGTGAAGCTGGAAGTAGAATATCATTTATAATACTTAATTCTTACTATATTCATTTTTTAATTTATTCATTGTTTGCTGTAATTAGTAGTTTTTTATGTATGTATATTTTTTCTAATCTATTCCTTTTTGTTGATGTACATTTTTAGTAAATTAACTATAATCAGGATTGTTTAATGAGGAATTGTAGGTACAATCCATGTCAAAAGCATGTTCAGAACGAAAATTTGGCAAATTTTTTACATTCTAGTTTTTTGAAAGGGCTCTGAATTTTTGTGTATTAGCTACAATAGGGATTGACAACTTTCGATTATTAATTAAACCATTTTAACAATTAACATTGTTTAAACAATTAAAATAGAAAATTTAAGTGAAATGCTTTCAAATTTTTCAATTAGCATCGAACCCTTATATGAAATATAAAAAAAAATTTACGGAGATGGTACATTTTTTTGTTTATGTTTAGAACATTTATATGAATTTTCCATAAGACACAATGTTAAATTTTATAAAGTTTGAAAGTTCATAACTTTGAAACCATTCAGTGAATCATTCTCAAATTTGGCACAAGGATTCTTTAGCCTTTTTCAAACAAGTCTACAAAATTTTAATTTTTTCTTATCACTTTAAAAATACCTACAATTCCTCCTCAAATAATTGCAATAAAAATTTTTTCCTCAATATGAATTCTTTTACCGATAGAATTTCAAAACTACTTTCATTATAGTTGTTTCAATAATTACTTGTTCAACAACTGCATATGTTGCTCGCGTTCGGTCAGGTAATGTGTGAAGCTCTGTTGAAGAACTTCCGCCCGTGATTGAAACATTTGCGTGATGTCCTCAAGATTGGCGACGACCGCGGCCCATCCCTGTTGCTGGAGATGCTGGTCGTGGACGAGACGCTCGCACGTGCGTGTTTGTTCGCGCGCCAGCATACAGCATTGCTGCGCCAATTGGGCTCGGGCTACAAGGGTCGCATACGTCGCTGGCATCGCCAGGGACGCGTTTATTTGTTCCACTAGATCCACATCTAAACAATAAAAATAATAACCATTATTGATACGAATTTAAATATGAAATAAAAAATTTATATATTAAGCACAACTTGATTAAATATATAATATAAAAAATACGTAAATATCAAAGAATGAATTTATATAAAAATAATTTATATAAATATAAGTAAATGGATAAATATATCCATTTATTATACCATTTTTATGCATTATTCATATCTCATATTCATGCACTATATCATATTATGCCCAAGTATAAGAAGAATTAAAGTTGTCATAATAACAACTATTATTACTATTTACATTGGGACTTCTCATTTTTGTTTATGATAATTATAATCATTAATAATAATCCTCAACAATAATCATTATTGATACATATTTAAATATCAAATAAAAAAGTTGTTATAGTAACAACTATAGGAACAACTATATGTACGTGGACTTATAATTTTTTTTTAATGATAATTATCAATATAGATATGATTAATGAATAATAAAATAGTGAAATAGACGTAATGCGTATGAATAAATATTAAACATGAATTACACGTGAATAATGAGTAATAAACTGACATAAATCAAAGTAAACACTGTATTAATATTTATATTCCAGCATAGAATACTATTATCTATGCTGATTTTTCTCGTGAGTGGAAATTGTTCTAAATTTCGAAAAAAAATTAAGAATTAATTATTTTGATCATATGTGAGATTAAATCTTTGCTCCTGAGGATGAGAGAAAAAGAAAAGAACGATCTTGGCACACACGCGACTAGAATATACAAGGTCGCGAACGAGTTTCTATCTCGACGTACCCTCGAGCAGGTTACGTCATTTTTCCTTTTTCGATGACTCTATTTTCTAGTGTACAACGAGAAAATGAAAAAAAAAAATAGTAAAAAGGAGAATTATTCTTATCAGTGAAAAAGTGATTTTTTAATACATAACTATAGCATAATGTATTAATTAATCATCATTTCGCAACGTTTTTATTACGTGTTGCATTAATATTCAATATCGTGAACTTTTTTTCGTCATTGATAAAAATTCCGTGACTCATTTCGTTTTTTTTAAGGGAAAAAGTTCACCGTAAATTATTGCGTAATATTTCCTCGTGAATGAATTATGAGAAACTTTGGATGAACTTTTACTGCGTAGAAAAAAAATTGAGTAAAAAATATAAATTGAAGTTTTTTAACCCTGTTCACATTTTTTTTCCTACTTTTTTGTTTCTTTTTTACTCTCCCTGCTTTATGTTATATTTTTACACAAATTTGATGTACAACTTTCATCGATACGGGTCGTTTCATTCGGAATCGATAAACTTGTGACCCGCAGCAATTTATGCTCTCACCCTACTTTCTGCTTTTATTTGTTATACTATATGTTTACAACTATAAAACAGATACTAATTTACTCAGAAAATACATGTCAAGAAAAAAAAATTTTTAAACAAAATTTTCAAAAAAATGAAAAACATAAACAAATGAAAATTGAATAAAAAATAAATAAACAAATATTGCAAGAATTTCAAATAATAAAAAAATGTAAAGATGATCAAGTAACACTTTTGATTACGAAAAATGATGAAAGCTGATGAAAAATTCAGTCTAGTTCGAATCATTTAAAAAACCAACGGAGATGGAGGAAAAAAAACGAAGTGGGAGAAAAGTCCCGATAAGCGTTCCTGAGCTAAGAATCGAGTTCGTGTACACGCACGGGGGGAAAAAAAGAGGGAAAAGAAGAGCGAGAGAGAAAGAAAAAAAAACTGCTGGCGATTATTTGCGTCGCGCGAGTCTGACGACATCGCGACACCTCATTGAAGAAGCGAAAAAAAGGGTCGTGGAAAATGCGCCACTATGAAAAGATCGAAGATCGAATAATTAATACGATTCACTGAATAAAAAGTTTCGAAATTTTATTCGAAAAAAATATAAAGAAATAAAAATTGGAAAAAGTGATTAAATGATTTTTTTTATAACAAAATCTATTTTCTTAATTAAAAATAAAAAAGTATCAATTAATTGTAAAATGATAGTAAAAATTGTAGAAATAAATAAGAGAAACGAATATAAAAATAGATAAACAAATGAAAATTGTAAAATACTCAAAAATAAATAAATTATTCGAACTTTTTTTAAATAAATAATTTTTCATTTTCAGAATAAATGTCGCCGACATCATCCATGATCTTTTCCTCATCTGTCACTATTTGTGTTTTTTTGTTCCAACACGAGGATTATCTGGGAGAGATAAAGACAACTGGGTCGATACTCGAGTCTTTCAGGAACCCAGACGCTTCCTAATATTTATCTCGATTAACAGACAAAACAAAAATTTAATTCGTACTTTATCAATAATAAAATTTTTTCTTTCATTATTAAATAAATTTTTTAATTACTTATATTATTAAAAATATGTTTATTTTATATATTTTTTAAAGTTTATCTTGTATTTGTTTATAGTATCAAATAGTTTATATAAATATTTTTATAATTCGTTTACATTGCAGAAGAAAAAATTTTATAAAAATATTTTGAAATAAATTTTTTAAAAAATTAGATAATTGCAAGTGATTAGAATTTTCTTTCTAATTCTCAGAATCTTCTACGACGTTGCAAATTGCAAAATTTCGTGCAATCATATGGCGAACGTTACGCGATAGGAAATTGATTCAGCTTAAAATGCGAAAATCATTGTTTTTCCTTTTCCATTTCGTCACATTTTTTTCAGAATTGTTAATTGGATTGATAATCAGATTCTCGTGAATGTTATTGTTTTCATCGCGCAGGTGATTAACCGACTTTCAATCCGAAAGAAAAATAAAAAAAGAGAGCGAAAAAAAAAATTGAAGTCAGGTGTTTTTTCAGCACGACCTCGCTCTTGGATTGTCGTCCGATAAGAAACTTTTTTCGTGCGATATTAAAAAGAAAAAAAAAGCTTCAAGATTGAAAAAGAAATATTCTCTGTCGTCAGAATTTTTTCGCGCAATCGAATTATCGTAAGTCGTTAAATTCATAAAATTAATCAGCAATTAGTCGATAATTAATCCAGGAATTAAGAGATCAAGTTCAAATTTCATTTTCTGCTCCAAAATATCGTAAATTTGAAATTATCAAGCTCAATTGATTTTTAATGTCCTTAATTGACTCGTAAATTTTTATGAATCTCGAAAATTCTGTAAAACAGCACTGTGCTCGTTGTTTCATTGATTCAAGTATTAAATAAACATTCAAGTTCGAAATTATCAAGTTTAATTGATTTATAATGTCCTCAATTGACTCGTAAATTTAAACAAATCTCGAAAAATTCTTTAAACGAAATTTTGCTGATCGTTTTGTCCACTTAATTATTGAATAAAAATGAGATTAACAAGATGATGAAAATTTAGCAAACAGCATGAAAAAATTTAACAATAGTCTTCATATGGTCTTTAAACTTTTTTCACAATTCCTCGGCTAGAATAAATAAATATTTCCAGGTCATCGAAGCGACCGAGTCAGAGGTCTCGGATTGCATCGAAGAGAATAGAAAAGAAAAAGAGAAAGAAAGAGACAGAGAATTGAAAAAGTGGAGTGAGTCGTGTGTCAAACGTTCGAGTTCGAAGTCTCTCGTTTCGTAGTCTAGATTAATTATCGATTAGCTTGTGAGTGTGGGAAAATTTCAATCCCAAACTCGGTTAATTATTTGAAAACTTTAATTGCCAATTAAATTATTGGTGTCATGAAAATTATATAAATACCACTCTCAATTTCAAAAAATTATTTCAACTATTTCCGAATCTTACAACTTTGCTGACTGAACAAAATATCATCAATTTTACAATATTTTTCTCTGCATCGTTTTCGAGTACTTGAGAGAATTTGTTGCATTTTCTGTAATGATCGTTAATTTAAATTATTATAAAAATAAATAAAAAAATTAAAAATAAACATAATTCAATTCGAAGATTTATAAGTAGTGTCAGGTCAATTGAAATTCTATTTGGTTCTTAACTGTCGAGCACTGCATGCTAAAAAAGTGATTGAGGTGAGTAAGGACTCAAATTGTGAGCTCACGTCAAGAATTTATATCAAAAATACGTATTTTTCAATCTTTTTACTATTTCACATACTAAATGGTAGAGTTGAGCACTTTGAATCGATTGAAAAAATGGTACGTATGTAAGGTATATAATGTTTAGGTGCCCTATATAGTGCGAAATCGAGATTTGCTATTTTCTCTGAAAATAAACAATTTTCAACGAAAAAAAGAACCGCGTCGTTCTCTTTCCAGCAAAGAATAATGTGATTCTCTTCTTTCTTCTAAAATATCAAAAATCTCTGAGAAAATAGCAAATCCGTTTTGCATCCGTCCCTCTTGCACTCGTCTGACTTAAACACCACCTTATAACAGAAAAATTTAAATTTGTTGTCCTATTTGACTCAATTTTGTTAGTACCGATAACGATAAAATACTATTGACTATCACTCTGAATAAAATAATTAAAAAATTTCAAGCCAAGTTAAATTTCAAGATTGTAAGTCTCACAGATTCTCAAGAGCAAAAAAATCATACTTTTGAAATTTTCTCAAAGTCGTTCGAGTCATTTTCAATGTATCCGAGCTTTTTTAATCTCGTCTGAGTAATTCGAAATATATCTTTGGGGACGTTAAAATTATCTTGACTATTTAAAAAAAATTTCCAACATCGTTCAAATCGTCTCGAGTACTTCAAAAATTGTTTCTAACGTCTCTAGAATCGTCATCAGCTAGTTTTAGATCATTTTCAAAGGTCGTCCGAGTCGCTGCTTCGAGTACATCTCAATTTTTGTTAAAAGCCCACGCTCGTAGTGAAAAAAAAAATTTTTTTCCAACCTCGCACGAGCTCGTAACGTGTCTATACTATTTAGATTTAAAATTCGAAGGGAGTCTTCCGAGTAGGGGAAAAAATTACGCAACGCGCACGCACGAGGTGAGTGTGTGCCGTGGACACGAACTTGATGCTGGTGGGGGGAGGAGGAGGGGGGTAGAGAAATGTGCGCTCAGACTACGCGTTTAGATTTTGGTGATGATTGCGAATAAGCTCGAAAAGAAAATTGGAGAAGTCCAAAATCTATTCCTCGTTTTTTCCTCCCGTCTAGGAGGAAAAAAAAGTGAACTCTGTCACATTGGAGATAAAAACGGGATTGTCGGCCGCGACGGCGACGAACAGTCTGGCAACGTTGTAATCAGCTGTGCACGCGCGCTCCGAGAAACGACCTCGACGTAATCTCAACACGTGCAAAAAAAAGCACGCTCACCCCGGTACACGATCCGTTTGTTTACTTTCGCGATTTTTCATAAATTTTCTCTCATTCCTCCAGAGTTATTACATGAAAAAAGATTTAAATAATTTAATACGTAACATGTAAAATAATAAATAATATTAAATAGAAAAATAATTTTGTAATAATGATTCATATTACAAAAATTGTAAAAAAATAATTCAAATATTGTGAAAGATGTAAAATTAATGCGTATAATAAAATTGAAAATATAAATTTCGAATAGAAACAGTGATAAAATAATAAATAAATGCAATGCATATTAATATTATTCATTCATTGAAAAATATTAATATGCATTAAATTTTATTCATCGATTTTATAATAAATGAATTTTCATTTTGATTTTTTTTTAAATTTAATAAATAAATGCATATTAATATTTTTCAATAAATGAACAATATGCATTAAATTTTATTCATCAATTTTATGATAAATCAATTTTCCTCTTTTTTTAAAATTAATTAATTAATCGAATAGTTGATTAACAAAAGTGATCTGATGAGATAATAGTAGAAAAAAAATGAATGCGTAATGAAAAATGGAATGATACCAACCCGAGCTGTAATCAGTGTGAGGCGTGGGCGGTACTTGACTCTCGATCGCGGCCTTGCTGAAGAGATAGATGGGATTCGTGTCCGTTCCGGCCGAGTACGAGCACACACGGGCGTTCGGCTCGAGGCTCTCCCCGCCGCTCATCAGCAACACCTGATGGGCCGCCAGTACACCGCATTTTCTCTCGATCGCTTCCTTCAGTTCCGCAACGCTAAGGACAAACCAAATTTGATTCATTTAATCCTCCCATTGTAATTGCCCAAAAAAAATGTTTCAGAATAATTTTTTCTGTGTTAGAAATAAATAAATTATAAACAAATTCATTAGTACATGGATAAACATAAATAAAATACATTTTTATTATTCATTTAAAGATATTAAAATGTAAAAAACTGGAATTGAATGACCAAAATGTTTATAAGCAATTAAAAATTAATAAAAAGTATTTTACTTATAATTGTGAAAATATTATTCTTAAAAAAATTACAAACGGATGATAGCTTGAATAAAAATCAGGAGAGCTGTGAGGTGCGTGAAGCAAAAAAGAAAATAAAGCGAGAGGAAAATTGTTCGAGAGCGGAAGCAAAAAAAAAAAGAAAAGAAAAAAGGAATAAATAAACAAGTTGCAGATACGAAATAAAGTGGCGAAAGAAAGATAAGGCCGTAAAAAACAAAAGAGAAAGAAAAGAAGAAAAATAAACAAAAAAGAAAAGAGACTGGGAACGGGGTCTTTGCAACTTGCATCGGCGAGGAATATACGACCTGGTTTTCACGAGTTCTGTTCTATCCAATACATGTAACAAGTGTAAAGGCAATTCTTCTTAAAATAAAAAATTTGATTATTTAAACAATTCTTTTTAACTTTTGCAAATAAAAACCAATTTTTTATTTACTTCAAGAAACAAATTGTTTTTATTATTAACAATAATCGCTGACAATTTTGAAATACAAAATTATCGATTGTTATAAAGATATGAACAATCAAAATTTATTTCTTTTTTTCTCTAAGATTGTATTAAAAATTCAGGTTCGATTTTTTAAATCAACAATTGTTACAAACTTGTAAATATTGATTTTTTATTGTACGAAAAAAGTTTGAAATTATTGATTAAACTTTAGCGATTGTTATTGAAAATTAATTTTAAAAAAATATTGTTACAAATAAAGATTTAAATAAACAAAATTAATTTTTAAAAAATCTAATTCCATAGTTTGTAAAAGATCAAACGGTACACACCCAAGTTGAAACGTTGGAAAATGAGTTAAGAGTATGGATTGGTGAAAAAGAGAGAGGGGAATAATTGCGGTAGAGCAAGTTTCCATATTCAGGCCGCGGATGGGACGAGTCTCGTATAATCGTGTAAATAGACGAGAGGAGAGAGATAACTATATCTAACGCATGCACGAAGCGAGAATGGAGAAAACGTAAACGGGGATTACGAAGATCCAGCTTTTCGATAATTGCTCTATAACGAGTTCTGTCTTTTTCTATTCCCTTTTTTTTCAATCTCGTAATACCCGAGGTATGACTCGTTATAAATATTTATTCGATTCTCGAAATATTTTAAATAAATTTTTGTACAGTTTGTTAATTTGTTAATATTTTGAATTTTCATTCACTTTTTTTAATGTTCATTTCTTTGATGTTTATCTGATAATTTTTTCATTAATTGTTCATTTCAGATGAATTTTAAATATTTGTTAATCTTAGATAATTTATAAATAATTATTTTTATTTATTTAACATTCATTTCGTGTTTTTTTTAATGAACGAAAGACAATGAAGTGGTAAAAATAAAAAGTCGAAAATCGAAGAGCTCGGGACGTACATTGGCCCTCGTTCTTCCTGCTGGTATGATTATTATCATTGTTATTTTACCGGTACTCCTCGGTAATACATGGATGCGGATGTGTATGCAAAGCGAAGAGAAAGAGAGACGACCTCTTTTTATTTATTTTTGTTCTTTTCTATTTTTATCTGAATTTTATTTAATTATTTGTTTATATTTTTATTTTGAATATTCAAAAAAATTACTGATGGAATCAAAAAATAAAATAAGTGAAAATTAAAAGTGAACTGTCACAATCACAGCTGATTTTCACGAAGTCAATGTCATTAAAATGAAAGATGTCATAGCAAATCGTAATCAAATTAAATTTTAGAACTGTCAATAAGTAAGCTGATCTCAAAAAATATCAAGTTAAAAATACAAAAAATCGAATGATAATAAATTCTGAATCGTTATTTAAAGTAACCCAGAACTGTCAAAATCAGCTGATCGGTCAAACAATAAAATTTAATCCAACGAAAAAACATAAATTCCAAAAAGAAAGATAAATTTCGTGAGTTTACCAAAAATGTAATTTATAATAATTGAGAACTGTCAAAATCAGCTGACTGTAAAAATCATTCGATACGTGCAAAAAACCGTCTAAGATTAATTATAATTTATTTTTACACTCAGTCGTTTTAAATCAGAGTTCATACAAAATGATCATAAATCCTGAAAAATCTTTATCTCGATTTAAATTCAGAACTGATAAAATCAGCTGGTTGTTAAATAATCGTTAAAAACGTGAAAGAAATGCTACAGGATTCAGTTGTATTTAATTTTTAAAAAAAGTCAATTTATGTTGGAGTTTATGCGGAATGGAATATTTTACTCATTGAAAAGTGGCCGCGCAACCGAGCAATCCCGTTCGGGGGATAAATTTGAACGTGAGTCGCTCTATTCTCGGATACGCGAGAGCGAACACCAGCTGGAGTAAATAGACGATGCCATAACAACGAGAGGAAAATTTTACGGACTTCCTCCTCCGGGAAATTTAGTGAAGAGATAAAATTATATTTTTTTGTGAACAAAAGTATTTCTTTAAATTAATTTTTGTATTTATATACATTTATTAATGTATCTGTTTATTTTAAGATGCTTATGTTTGTTGATTTATTTTTATTCGCTTTATTTAACTCTATTAATGTTTAACGAGAATGAAGTTTTTTTTATCAGTGTACTGAAAGGGGAGAAAGAAATATTTTTGTAAAGGGGGAAAAAATAGGGTAGATAATGAACGAGGTTCTTGTACTTGGGAAAAAGAGTTCAGTAAAATCAATAGATTCGAAAATGTATTTTAGAAATGTATGAATACAAACAATTTAATTTCTAAAAATAAAAAAAAATTTAGGCGAATGTTTAATCATATTAGAACTTTCGAACGCTTTATTCTTTAAGTGTATTCATATTTGCAAAAAATGGAATTTTTCTTGTACTTGTGAAGAAAAAGAAAGACAATATTTAAACAGTTTAAAAATTAAAAAACATTGAGTTCTAAATATTAATTGTGTTTGTATCTTTCGAACTCTTCCTCTTTAAGTTACATTCACCTTTGTAAAAAATGAGATACAATAATGAACGTGGTTCTTGACCTCATGAAAGTATACTCCAAAATAATGTATGAGTCATAAAAATGTGTTTAAAAAGTTCTAATAAAAAATGAAGTACAAAAAATCAAAGAGTTAAAAAAATATATTAACGCTCATTGAAACTTTCAACAAATATGTTTAAAAAATATATTCACCTTTGCAGCGCCAATTTGATGTCAAAGGTCAGCGTGGCGCCAGTATCCACATGAAATATGTACAGCATTTTTGCGCCGTGACAAAGCGAACTCTCCCAAAACAAAAATCTCCCAAAATTTGTCAAAAATTCTTAGACAACTTTTATCTTCCTCCACGTCAAAAAAAATCAGGTACGTCCTCGGAATGTCCCTCTGAATTTTTGTCCTCTTTTTTGTTTTTTTTCTTTCTTATTTTCAATTCTCTTCAATTCTTCTTTCCTCTTTTTTAACTTATCGATTTTTCTTCATTCGCTTCACTTTTTCCTTCTTGGAGTCAATCTTTTATCCTTTTTTTTCAATTTCTGTTTTTTGTCATATTTATTTTTCTATCGTCACAGTCAGCTCGAATGGGGCCGTACCCCGGATTTCCCACCGCTCTCGAGGACGGCCCCGGCCCGTCGAATCCTCATTCGAGCACTCCGATCCTGGCGCCTCACAATCCTGACACCAAGGATGACGATTCTCTCTTCCCACTGTTCAATAACGCAGCTCCTAACATCCAGAATTTTTCACTTGGAAAAATTTTCCTGCTGAATTCTCCCTCGTAACAAATTCTTCAGCCTCAAAACCTGAATGAAAAGAAAAAAAAAACCCTTTATGCAAAAATCTCGAATTATTTATCAATTTTGACAACAAGAATATATGAAAAAAATTTATTAAAAATGTAAAGAATATTTTAAGACTGATAAATTAATTTTTCGTAATTTTTCTAACCTCAAAAAACGCGATTTGTTTAAATAAATGAAAATTGAAGAAAACTGCGCAGATTTTTCGTCTCTTTTTTGCGTGCCTATAAAATTTCTAGAACGCAGTTGATTTCAGATTTTCTTAATATTTTTTATTTTCCTCGTTATTTAGATTTGGTATTATTAAGAGAGTATTTTTGGCGTGAGTTTTGAGAAATGGCGATTTTTTCTATTTTCGTTTTCAGGGGTGGCGGAAAAGTCTTTCTGGCTTGGAGCGAAGTATTCACAACAAACACAAGGGAAATGTGACAGGCGATCAACCCAGCGACGGATTGTTACGAATTTTTTTGCGATTTTACTGAAGAATTCGTCTAAAAGACAAAATGGCGTCGATGATTAAGTTATTTATCGTAGAAAACAGAATTCTAACGCGCGTATTAGCGACGAAAATAAAGAATTTTCTTTAATAGATATTGAGGAACGTTGTTTTTTATTATGCGCGGATGCGAACGCTCCGACGAGCGCGCACGAACTTGTTCGCTGGCGAAAGACGAGCGTCGAGGCCGAGCGTGGCGCCACGATCGCGCGGCAGTCGAGGAAAGCTCAAAACTCACTCCCGTTCGCCTCGAATGATGCCAAGCCGATCAGCTGCTCAGCCAAAACAAAGAACTCACGTCTTTTATCCTTCTTCTTGTGACAACATTCCCGATATTCCGTCTTTTACTCGCAAAATAGCGTCAAACGCAATTTTTTGATACGGAATTGTAAAATCAAAATGGCGTCACGTTGACGCCAATAAATCCGAAATGCGTCGCTCTTTATTTACTTCTGATAAATTTATATTTGCTTTATTATTATTATTCAAGGTTTTTGGTCTCTTAGAAAATTCGAGGAGGATAATTTTTGTGCCGAAAAAAATGGCGCTGCGATCGCGCGGCGGATGCGAAAAGCTCGCGTTCCCGTCCGCTTCTTTTTCGATAACTGGCTGATCAGCTGCTCAGCGAAAACAAAGAACTCTCCGTCTTTTACCCTTCTTCTCGTCACAAAGCACCGATATTTCGTCCTTTACTCGCGAAAGACGTCAAACGTGAATTTCTCATGCGGATGAATCGTAAAAACAAGATGGCATTGAATCGACGCCAATAAATTCAAAATTCGTTCATCATTCCGCATTCTTTCGATGAGCTTATATTTGCTTTATAATTATTCCAGATTTTTAGTCCTTTTTGGAAAATGTGAGGGGAACATTGATGAAGAATGAAATGGCGCTGCGATCGCGCGGCGGTTGCCGGAAGCTCGCGTTCTCGTCCGCTTTTTCGATAACAGGCTGATCAGCTGCTCAGCCA
The DNA here is from genome assembly GCA_030522605.1 of Cremastinae sp. B BG-2022a. Lineage (NCBI taxonomy): Eukaryota > Metazoa > Arthropoda > Insecta > Hymenoptera > Ichneumonidae > Cremastinae sp. B BG-2022a. The sequence continues at coordinate 126,614 of JAPYYX010000093.1, forward strand.
AAACAAAGAACTTTGTCTTTTATCCTGTTCTTTATCTCTCACTTCAACGTTTCGTCCTTTGTACTCAAAAATGCCTCAAACTCGATATTTCGATGTTGAATCGTAAAAACAAAATGGAAACGAATTTTCGCTTTTCAACGATAAGTTCAGGAAAATCTCATTCGATAATCAGAAAAATCTCCGTGAATCCTATTTCTCTCGAGTTTTCTCGGTCTCCTAAGATATTCAAGGGGTCATATTTACTCGCGACTTGGAATAAAGCTGCGCGCTGCAGCGACGCGTCGCCAGCGTCCAAGTGAGACGGAGCGAGCGTGTAATCAACGAGTGCAGGACGGACCGAGCGAGCGAGCGATACACGAGCGCGAGAGAGACGTCGATCGTCTCTTTTACGAACAAAGGGGACTCCCGTTTATGTTACGCGCACACGAACTACGAATAACACAACGCTCGCTACGATGCACTTTCCCCGTTTTGCCAACTATAATTAGCCAATTATGGATTTTACTTCGTCGCTTCAATGTTAGCTCTTTTTATACATTCTCTTACCGATTTAGTGTAAACGAAAATTTCTTCCAGACTTTTTTTTTCTTGTTAAATCTCGTACCGATGCGCTTTCAACTAATTCTCGCGCTCGATAATACGATTTTACTCGAAAATTATAAATTCCAGTTTTTTCAGATTACTGTTTTGTTTTTAATAATAGTGCACTCGATTCGGATTTCCGCACTCGAGTTCTTCTTGGACGATATCGATCGACTTTTGTTTATGTTTCAAGTCTTTGTTATTTTCTTCTTTTGTTTTGCCTTTGGTTGTTTTTTATGTTATTTTTCTCTTGTGTTTTATCTTGACCGTTCTTCCTTCGCGTCGCGTGAAAATTCAACGAAAACGGAATTAACGGAAAATGATAAAAAGGCAAAAAGCTAACTGGCCACTCTGCCACACGACATTTCGCTCCGACGCGTAGCGTCGCCAGCTGTTTACTGCCCCTGGCAAATGCAGCTACACACACGGGAAACCGGGCACGGAGAATAGAACGGTCGTGAGGTTCGTTCACACAGAGGCTCCTCTCTCCTTTTTCCTGTTGCCGTCCTGCGCGAGTGAGACTCTCCGATAGATTATGCGGCGGCCATTTTGAAAGTGTGCGGAAAAACTGCGCGCGTCCTTTTTACGTACGAATTATATTTCTAGTTGAGAATAAACGTTGCGAGATGGAAGAGTGTGAGATTGATGAACGAATTTGAGTAACAAAATGGAAAATCTGTAAGTTTTTAATTTCATGGTGGGGTTTTTGTGAAATTTCTCCGTATTCGATGGCCGCCATGTTGGATATGTGAAAAACTTTTGCGATGTTTTTTAGAGGTTTATTATATGAAAAATCGAAAATTTTTTTTGGTTTCGAAATTTTTTCTAAATTTAAATTGTATTGGTACCGGTTATGCTGTTCTTTGACACATCTTGCGAAAATGATCCCAGTGTCGCCGTTATTCAATAATATTTCATGAAATTTTCTATGAAATTTTTTTTTATAGACTTAGGAACATGCAAAATTGTTCAAATGGTAGAAAATGCGTATGCATTAAGGTCTGAGAAATGTAAATTCATTGACAAGTTGTATTCAATAAAATCAGTTCGTTTTTATTCACGGAAAAAAATTGTCCATGTAATACACGTTTTAATTCAATACACGAAAATTTACTTTATTGAAAACTTCGCTTTTCATTGCTTTCAGGTATATATAAAAGCCTCAAATATCTAATCCTTATACTCTCTTTATCGAGACTGGGCAAACAAAAAGGGAACCTCGGGGAAGAATTTTCTACCTGAGTGAGCCCTGGACTCGATTACGTTCCGAAACAACAAAAGATCGACATCAGTAGAAATATAAAATCCTTTACGAAATAATTATTACGATTTTTCTTTTGCGTGAAACAAAATTAGAAATAATTTTCATAACCTTTATAAATCAAATTTATGAGGTAGAATTCTATAATCCGATCTGAAAATTGAATATGTATATTGACGAGGTCTGGAAATTCATGAAAAATGCAAAGACTCGTGTACATATTACGATGAGGCACGAACGAAGCGAAGTGGGGCGAGCGTCCGTTCGTCGAGCGGTGCTGCCGCGCTGCTCTAGTGGCGTTCGCTCGAACTACACCGTCGGCCATTTTGCTTTTTCCGTGTGGAGCGTCTTCGCCAGCGAAAATATCGACACGCGCTCCGCTCGTACACGCGAGGCGCAATTGACACGCGAAACATCGAGCTTCGGGACACAGCGGGAGGAAAAAATAAATCCTCTCGCGGATTTTCTTGCACGAGCGTCTTTCCCCCTTCCATGGCGGTCGATGCAAATATTTGATTGCGCTATCGCGTGAATTTACCTCTAGGACGTTTATGCTCCTTTCCTTCTATTAGCAAGTCGACGAAAAAGGAAAAGAAAATGAAGAATAGAAAAAATTTAAAAAATTCGAATTTTCGCGCGTAAAGCATGATTTCTCGATCCTTCGTTAGGCGGCGTTTATTAATGGCGGCATATTCAAACCGAAATTCAAAAACTTCATGAAATTTCTAAAAAATTCATTACCGAACGGTCTTGAGTTATGCGCTAAGATTTCATCAACTTCGGAGAAACAAACTAACAAACTCTGTCGAACGATTTGGAAAAAATCCACAATGCATCGATAAAAAATCGTGTGCGTTTCGTACTCTTTCATCATTTTTCTTTTGTATATTGTGACAATAGAACATCGTCCATGGTAGCAAGAATAATAATTCATAATTAATAACGATAATAATTAATAATAATAAATAATAATAATTATAGTAATAGTTATGTAATGATGCGTAATAATAATAATGGTAATGATATACAGTGATAACGAGATACATACTAATTCGTAATAATTAATATTCAAGAGATAACAATTAAAATATACATTTAAATCATACATATATATTACGAATGTGTTTATATAATATATAATATATTATATATATATATCAATTAATATATATATAATTTTTTCATATATATTATATATATATTGATAAAGTTCAATCTGGCTCATGATATGGTTGCTTCTCTCCCTCTTTTTTACGTTTACTTTATTTTTGTATTTCATTTTGTTGATTTTTTCTCCATTTCTTTATTTATCTTTATATTCGTCTTCCATTCACAATTTTTATGTTTTTATTCTTTCGCGTTTGTAATTCAAATTTCTCACCCACTCGTTCATGACGAAAATTAATAACAATTCCACGAATTCTTGGGCTTCTCGGAAGTTGCACTTCAAAATTTTTTTTAAAGCATCATTGCACAATTTTTTCTTGTCTCGTCGATTCTCTAGCGTATATTTAATCAAATATTTGTTTACACAATATATTGCGAATATATGTATATTTATAATATATATAATATATACAATGCGTTCTTTCTTCTCAATCAACAATTTTTTTTCCTTCTCGTAATTTTTTTTTCATCGCTCTCCTGCTCCGTACCTTGAAAGCCGCGTTCATTTTATTTTTATTTTGTGCGTCCCGTTTACTATTTGTTTTTCGAAGTGAAAAGTTTCTTTAAAATTTTTTTTATTTCTCTCGTCTTCATTGAAAAATTATTTCGTTTACAAATACGTTATCTCCTTTGATTGGTTTCCAATTTTTTAAGATCATTGTATCGATATATCGATTTCATGTATCGATATATATCGTTATAAATCGATATGTTTCGTATATCGTATATTTCGATTTATATATCGATATACGAAGTCGATATGAATCGATACATTGATTTAAAAAATTAACAATTTTTTTTTGTAAAATTTTTTTCGCGGTAAGATTTTTCTTTTTCTCTCTATGAGCGTGTTCGGAAATTTACTGACAGTCCAGTAACACACATTAGTATAAAATTCCGTGCAACAACGAGTGTCCGGGCTGTATGCATTCTCGTTTTCAGTACTGTTAGTTAATTTGAGAACACGCTCTATTTCTCCTCATATTATTCAATATCGATAAATATTCTTCTCGGGGTACCCGGATTGGAAGGCATAGAAGGCACGGGGTACCTCGAACATTTTTTAAATTTCCTATTCAATTTCATGAAAAGCGTTCTCCCGCCCGGCCTCCTCATTTTGTAATTAATAAAAAATAATAATTATTATCATTATGTAATATTACGATAATTATATAACAATGATAATAATTAACAAATAATTTATTTAAAGTATCTTCAATTATTATTTTTTTAATTATACAGAATATTATTATCATATAATTAGAATGATAATAATTAAAAAATAAATTATTTTTTCGCGATATTTTCTTTCTGTCTTTCTCTCCTTCTCTTTTAATCCGACGATTTCTTAAAATTTTTTTATTTTGTTAAAAAATGTACCCCATCTCGTATATTCTTTTTAAATTATTACTATTATTATTGTATGTCTCGAATTAATTTTTTTAAGCTTCGTAGATGAGTAATAAATTCTATTCAACTAACAAATATATAATTTAAAAATTCTCTCCTCGCTGAATCGAATAAATATCTTTTTTTTTCTTGTTAGATTTTACACGATTTTATCTTTTTGTTTTTTATCCTTTCACGTCTCCACATTCCCGTACCCTCACTGTTAAAAAATTTCGTGTAAAAATAGCGAGCAACGTCCAGCGATGATCCGATTTTTTTTTCAGAAAAAATTTTTGACACGCATAAAGAATTTTAAAAAAATTCTTTTCTTAGTTTTTTTTCTTTTTTAATTTCTGGCTACTTATCGTTTAAATTTGGACTCCACTTTTTGGCAGGGAGTTGAAAAATCCTTTCGCGAGGACACAAATTTTCATTTTCTAATTTTTGTTGTAAAAAAAAGGAAGAAAATTCGTCCCGTAATTTTTGCTTCTTCAATGCCTTCTCTCCAGGTTAAAAAATTGGTTCGGGAAATCTTTTCACTTTTTCACATTTTCCCGTCCAAGATAAAAATCTCGATGCCTCACAATTTTTTTTCTTCCAAATCCTCGAGAACATCTCGTTCATTTTTTAATACAATAATCGTACAAACGTCATAAAAGCTCTGAAGCTTTTTTTAATCATTTGAGAGTGATTTTTGGATTTGTTTTTGAAATTCGTTTCTTTTTCCTCGTTTCCGGAACGAGGACGAAAAATTCGTTTTTCGACGAGTCGTCGTGTTTGTGTGTATTATTTTTAATCATTTGTCGAAGCTCGTTGAATTCCTCGTTGATGAATGTCCGATTCTGACTCTTGAGGGGAAAAAATTGGTAAAAAAAATTATTTAAAAAATCTTTTTTTTTCTTTTCATTCCCCAAAATGTTCGTGGAGTCCTGAATCGTCCAGTTCACGATAAGTTCGTGACTTTAATATCGCTTTCGGTTGTTGCTTTCATTGTTTCATTCAGCCTTCGTCCTCAGGTGACGTCGACGACGCGTGGACGAGTCTCGGCTGGCTGCTACGTCAACAACTTGAAGAACATCAGGGCCAGCGATATGTTGATAAAGAGTACAATCATGACGAGCTGCTGCCTCGAAAACCAGTCCTAAAATGAAAAATGAAAAGTTTAAGTCTTAATATGTATATTAAAAATTTTGTGAATTTTTTCATCAGCCACGTGTTCCAAACATTATTTGCATAATTGTTACGTTTGTCACATGGTATTCCTATTTTCATTGTGCTTGCAATGTTTGTCGTATGTTTTTGTGTTTGCAGCCTATATGTGACGTATTTTCCACAAATGTGACAACTCCCACGTGGGTTTGACACTAGACACGCGATAGTGACTTTTTCACGCAGTTTTGACGTTTCAAGCGCCATTTTCTTTTTTTTTCTGTTTGTTTTGACAGTCGTGATGCTGTTTTCGACATCCGTCACGTTTTACGGCTCTGCCATTTTCACATCTTCACCCCATTCAGTTTCGTTTGAGATTTATAACCATGGACAATGATTAGAATGATCGGACATGCCTTATGACGTCATTCATGTGATTTTGGCGGGTTAAACGTCATTTTTACATATATCACATGATTTTTTACAATTTTCACGTGAGTTTTCGAATGTTTCAACTTCCCATAGAATCGGAGAAGCGCGACGAAAAGAGAGATAGAGAGGAAGAGAGACAGAATAATAATTTTTTTCCTCTTTCTTGAAAAACTCACTTTAACCTGAGGACTGACTAGGTAGAGAAAGGGATTCGCCCTTAGCCTTTCGCTCTCGTTGATCTGGCGTCGAACTTCCTCTCTCCTCATGCTGCTGAGAACACTGACCTCCTCTCTCGAGAGCGGCGAGGTCGCCGTTAGTTGGATCGGCTGCGCGACGTCCGGCAACGATTTCTTCCTTTGGAGCGTCATCGCTGCGACCGGCATCGCCTGGACAAGTTTTTTTTTCATTGCGAAAAAATTAAAAAAAAAATGGACGCCATAGAGATCATGACGATGCATAAATAAAGAAGAAAACAAATGTTTTGTCTTGACAAAATCAAGATAAAAAATTTAGCTGAGAATTCGTATGCAAATACATGAGTAAACAATCGTGGTAATAATTTGTAGTCAATTCGTGTTAACAATAAATAAGCGACGAGTAAAATTGTTATTTACAGTAGGCAAAAACGAACATTGAGATTTTATTTTATTTACAGATTTGTTTATTTGTGTGATTTTGTGTTCGTACCTCAACGGGAGGCGCCACGATCCACGATTCCGAGGCCCTTCTGGCCATCAGAGCCGGACTACAGAGGAGGGCTTCCTCCTCCTCGTCGGGCTCATTCCAGCCAAACATTTTTTTTATTTAGATTTAAAAAAATTATTTTTAATGCTGATTTGAAAAATTGTCAATTTTTGTCTCGAAATCCAATGCCATTCTCTCGAAATTTTTTGAAATATCTTCAGCGTCCTTGAAAATTTTTCATCAATTTTTTATAAATAAAAAACAATTAGAAAAATTTCAAAAAAATGTTGGCAAAAACTTATGTATAAAATTTTTTTTGCTGCAATTTTTTACACTATTTTTTCGTTTTGTTGTTTTTATTTTTCGAAGTGAAAAAAATTGAAAACGATTCGGTGTCGAGGAAGTTTAAGCGCGGACTGATCATCGCGCGGAACCTGCCGGTCTTGCCGACAGAAATAGAACTTCGCGCTTTTCGAGGCTCTTCCCCCGTCCCGATAAATTTTCGATCTCTCACTTCGAAATAGACGTGGCCGCGAAACCGCGAGGTTAAATTCGCTCCCCACCGAGGATGAAAAATCTCTATTTATTGTCGTTTGTGACAAATGAGAAAATAGCCCGGGGCGAGCTACCATTTTTGGGTATTTTTTAAAACAGACATTGACAAAGAATGACAGGTGTCAACTTTTGACAGCTGTCAAGATTTTTTAGATCGTGGATTTTGTTTTCACATCGATGTTAAAATTTTACGGATTCTTTGGTGTCACTTTTTTAACGGCTATTTTGACAGTTTTCAAAAATTGACATGTCATTGACAGATTTCATTTTTTCATTGATTTTGAAAATTTCTGAAACATTTTATGTACTTTCTTTTTATTCTTCATCTATCATTTTTAAATGAATTGTAAATTTTTTACGGCTGTTAAAATGTGTCAATTCATAGATTTGAGTTTTTTATGGAATTTGAAACTTTGCGATACATGAGAACCATGATTTTGCCAATTGACACTTTTTGACAGATGTTGAGATCAGCTGGTTCACTTCATCTTCATTTCATTTTATAATTACTTTTTGGCTACATTCTATATCATTTTCTTGTAAACAAAATATAATTAACTATCAGATTTTGACAACTGTCAATTTTTTCATAATTAATCAAGTTACATAAAATTTCGAGAAAATTTGGCACGGAATGAGTACTGACTCACGACTATGAAATTTGAACATAAATACACAAAATTCGAAATAAAAAATAAAGAAGAATTTAACTCGAATGGATTTTTGTTTCAAGATTTATTTACATTTTTATTCAGTTTTTCATTTTTTCAGGAAAAAATCTCTACTTATTCGTCGGATTATTCTTTTTTCCTACCACTGTTTGTCGCAAGAAAAAAAAATGTAACGCTCGATTTGTTGGCGAAGAGCCAAAAATGAAATAGATCGTGTCTTCGATACGAAGAAAAAAAAGATGTTGCATCCAAGATTGGTAATTTGAGCTACATACTTTGAGTAACTAGTAAATTAATAAACAATGTGGTACTCAAAAGTTAACTCACAAAATGAAATACAAGTATAATAAACATATAATCAACAACAACAAATATTAAATCTTATATTGAAGTAAATCTTGAAAAAATTAATAAATGAAGAAAAAATGTTTGCTCTTTTTTTACAATTTTTATTTTTCTTTCCAGAAAAAGCTCGAGCTTTTTTCCATCGAAACAAAATTTTACACATCCCTTTCTCTCGCTCGGAAAAATTCACAGAAACTTTTTTAATCGCTATTTTTATCTATAAACTATCATTTTTGTGCTTGAAACACGCAGACACGAATAGTAATTTTGTTTCGAAGCAACAAACTGTCCAAACTTATCTCTTTCGATTCTTTTGTGCGAGACAACTTCTCGGCGAATTTCTTGAACTTTAATGAAGATTTATTAACTTTCGCAATTTTAATGTCATCGTTAGTTCTCACTGAATTTTCAACTCACCTCGACGAATGAAAATTTTTTTATTTTAAATTTAATATATTTTTAAATTTTAATTAATGTTTTTTTTTTTCGTTTTAAAGGTACAATGTTTCGTCGTTGCGGAAGAAAGACATTTTTTCCCCTCTCTCACTCTCTTTCTCTCTCTCCAATTCAGACTTGGCACTTCGTGTCAATTCGAAAGAAAAAAATTCTTTTCATTAATTTAATTTTTATTTTTTTTCCGTTTCTCATTGAATAAATTTATTCATTATCATGGAGGACTTTGGATTCATATTAAAAATCGTTACGCGTCTAACTGAATGTGTGTGGACCCGAATTTTGAAATGTTTTCGTGTCGTTGGCAGAAATCTCAAAAACCAAAAAAATCGAAAAGTATCCCAAAAAAATCTTTTTTTTCTTTTTCTTTGACATAAATTGTTACTATTATATTACACGTAATTCGTTACACACATCAAATGCATTCATATAAACCCTAGGACAATAATAACGATAACAACGATAATTAAACAATAAATAAATTCATAATCAATTATACAATTTATTTAATATTTTTTCATTGTTAACAATATTAAAATTTATAGTTGCCTCTATTGTATCAACAATGAATTAGTCGTATAAGTTATATTTAATATTTTTCATAATTATAATTGTGATTACAATTAAATACAATTTGTCAGTTGCTGAAAAAATTTGTCCATAAATAATTCTTTTTCGTTGTTATTGTTATTATGTATTACACTTCGTTATTATTAATTATTATTATCTAAAGATCAAAGAGCGTTGCGGTCAGAAAGCATGCGTTAGAAAAATAATGTTTTTCTCTCTCCTCGATGTGTGCGGGTGGAAATTCGGTTTCGGTGGTGGGGGAGGATTCGGATTCTAGTTTTTTTTTCATTTTTATCCACTGGTTTCCTTATTCGGCTCATTATTTTCTTTTACTTTCATCGTCTCGTGGTCCCCCTCCAAACAAAGTGTAAACAATTCAGAATAAAAATGGCATCGAAAACATTCTTTTTTAAATTTTTTGTCACAACATTTTTTGGAAAAATTAACTTCAATTTATTTTAGCAATAAACAAACATCAATTGGATGAGATAATCGCGTAAAAAATTTGGCTTTATTAATGAATTATTTAATTAATTTTCTTTTGTACTTGGGAACGTTTTGGCTATTTTGTAAAAAGGATAAAAATAAATTGGGATAAAAATTATGAACATGAAATACAAAATACTGTTATTATTATTAGGATTTATGTACATGTGCATCAATATGCATTTTTAATGCATTTTATTATAGAAAAATAATGGGAATCTTGCTCCGTCTTTTTTTCGGTCCCCGCCTCCACAACCACGAAAACCTTACCTTCCCCCATTATTTACTTATTTTCATCATTTTTTTAACATTGAAACAATTTTGGACGTCGATCAATTTGTTTCCAATTTTTATTAATTTTTTTTTTTGAAAGGTCGCGCTCCCAGAGCAAATTTTCATTTTTGAATATATTTTTTTTTCATTGTCTGGAGGGCACGTTTTTTATTAGCAAGTGAAGGAACTGTGCTTTTTCAACTTTTTTAAAGATAACAATAATTCTTTTTCCTTGTGAAGTTCGTGACAATATAGATTTATTTTCTTTTTTTCATTTCCAACTAATTATTTATTTTTATTTTTATTGTTCTGGATGGTCTGTGATATCTTTTATCTCGAATTTTTTTTTATTTAGCTACGTCGATTTAATTCTACACAATGTTCATACACAGATATTCTACTCTTAAGTTCTTGGCTCTTTTATTTTCGATCGAACTATCAACAGTAATTTCTCTCAACACTCATTTTTTTGCGAATCAATTTTTTTTTCAATTCTAATTCTTTTTGCGATTTATTCCTAAATTTAACATCGAACATTTTGCAATCGAACGCGTGCGTCTCCAGCGATTTGCAGCGATAACAATAATAATCGTAATAATAATTTACAAAATCGAGTATAAAAAAATCATGAATAAATTTTTATCTAAAATTATGTCATCCTTTTCTTATGTAAATAAAAATTGAAAAAACCCTTTTTTCGTTCTTTTTTTTCAAGTTTGCAGAATTATCGAGGACGGTCTCGGTGTACAATCGTTGCTAGAAAAAATAAATTTCTGCTGAAACAGGCACTGGCCGGCTGGCAAAAATTTGTCACGAGTGAAAAGAGTTTTCTCGAGAGACATTTTTAAATTTAATTTCAATAAAAAAATGAAGGAGAACCTTTCAAAACATTATTATAAAAAAAGTGTATAGTGAATTAAAAGATGAGACAAAAAAAACTGTTGAAAAATATTTTTTTTGTAAAAAAATATATACAAAATTTTTTTAAAGTTTTTTTTAATAAAAAGATAGTAAAAAAATCTAGACTTTTTTTTATCGTTCGACAGGCACGCGTCTCGCTGGAACACCAACGAGACTACTCGGAAATCACGACGAGACTACCAGGTACACCACCAAACCAATTTTTATCCCTAATTTTGCTAAATATCGACGAAAAAATTATTGATTTATTTTTTTATGTACTTTTTCCTCGAAAAGTAACTGAAAATTATTTCCCTCGAGGGCTTTTATTTATCGAATAATTTTTTTTATCAAATAATTTTTTACCCAAGCTCGATTTTGCGAAGCTCTTTTTTCCAAGAACCGTTTTTTTTCGAATTTTGAACAAATCGTGGGAGAAATCGAAAAAAATTTTTTTTTCGACAAATTTTGGAAATGAGATTCTTGAAAAATGTACTTATACTCATAGGGTAGCGCGGCCGTTCGATGTTGCGTCGTGGCAGGCGGGGACCGTCCGGCTCGTGTCCTGGGTTAGCATGCACAGAACACAGCACAAAAACACCACACAATTACAGAGACAAACAGAAACGAATTCATTTTAGGGTGAAAAAGATTACCAGAATAATTAATAAAATAAACAGTTTTTTTTCTAGACACAAATTCATTCAGATCGATCTATAAATTTATCGTTAATCCTAACTTTCTGAAATATATCATTTTTTTCACCAAAACTGACCAAACTTCTTTACGAGAGAAAAATTCCATTACAAAGTTTTTCAGATATTGACTGAGGGGGCTGAACATGAAGTTATTTTTCTTTTAAACAAATTTTCAATTCTAAATTTAATTTTTCTAAAAATTCAATCTAACAATAAATATTATTTCTAATACTTTTCTAAAAATGTGACTATATTTATTCTAAAGTCTAATTAATTTATCTATCTCGATACTTCTCAACTCCTAATTATAGGATTATAATAGTGACAATAAATACGTATGTTGAAGAAAATTTAGAGCTACGGCAAGGAAATTTTTTCTCAAAGATTTTTGAAAATAGTTTGATTTTTTTAAAGAAATGAGAGGATCGAGGGCATGATGAAAGTACGAAAAGGTATAAAAAAGTGTGTAAGATGTTTGTGTGTATGTGTGAATTAAAGGCCGAATTTATATTAATCATATTAGTATAATAATAATAATTACACAAATATTAATTAGAACAATAAAAATTAATAACCAAAAACAAACAATAAAAATAATAATATTAATCAAAAGAGTAGCGTATACTTGATAAAATAATACAGAATTCAATAAATTGTAATAAAAAATAGAGAAGGTTAAAAAATGAAAATGTGTCTACGAAATATTGAAGAGAGGAATTCAAAAGATGTTCAAATTCAAAAGAACAAGTCTCAAAAACTTAAGGTCGATAAAATGACGATGAAAGATCCAGAAAGAATTAAAAAAGGAAATCTCAAAACAAGTATATGTCAAGAAGAATAGAAAAAAACCAACCTTTGGAATTCCCATTCCACCGGATCCGGCCGCGACGGAGCCTCTCGATGGTGGAACATAAAGACTCTCCGTTCTCTTCGGTTGTCCGATACTCGGCAGTATGTCCTGTCCCAGACTACGATTTTTCAGCAAAGCTCCCTCGAATTGGCTTGACGTTGGCGGAACGTATGTCGGAGTCGCCGTACCGCTGCCGACTGCCGAACCGTTCAAGGGCGTTCCTGACCTCACGAGACTCGCACCTCTGAGCGACGATCTTTTATTTTTGTAAACAAAAAATATAATATTTTGTATACTTCAGTGAATAAGACGGTTAGTGTATATTATAGATAGTAAAATAAATATTTATTGAATACTAGATGACCCCATGACCTTCGTATCACATATAACCTGACCAGTGCCTATTTGGACCTGAATCATTTTTTATATTTTCCTCACAGACTCGCGCCTCTGAGCGACG
>JAPYYX010000094.1:0-147398 GCA_030522605.1 Cremastinae sp. B BG-2022a
TTTAAAAGTACTTTTTCGAATATACTCAAAAATATAATAGCCTATATTAGATTATAATTACCTATATTTTCGAATACAGTTTTTTTCCGTATGGGTATAGGATTAATTTTTTCCTCAAAATCTTCAACTTTTCACTGATTCACATCATGAAAATCGAGATAAAATAAATTAAATTTTGGCTTATATATATATATATATATATATATGGGAATAACAACAAGAAGATTGAGTTGATCCACAATCGTCCGTGCGTTTGAATTAATGTTGTTAATATGGAAACGTATTCGCCCTTATCGCCACAAAGTCCCTAGTCTTTGAGAGAATAATATTTCACCGTGCTTCAAATTGGTAGGATTACATGATTTCTGTGACTGTGCCACGTTCGCAAGATTTTCGGGATTACAAGACCAAGATGCGCCGAGAGTATCTCCTTTCCTGTTAAGATTCACGGGTTCCTACGCCCTTTAAGATTATATGCCGAGAGTGGTAGTGTCAATATGGAGTATCAATAAAAGCTTTATCTATATAGAACCACGTACATGACATGATGGCACATTCAGAATTCGATAAAAATTAGAAAAAAATATAACAAGAAAAACGCGTTTAATGTTTTTGATAATTTTTTAGATCTTATTGTTCACATTTTTTAAATTAATCTTCAATAATCCGTTTATATGGTTCATTTATTTATTTATATATAAAATATATAAAGTTTCATATGTTTTTAAACATTTCAATATATGTGTCAACACATTTTTTTAATGTAATTTTCTAATCATTCGTCGCAGCCATAAATTCTCTGGTTTTAATCGAGAGGATTTAATAGCGGAAAATTTTCCGATCCGGCACACTTTTCAATTAATTTTTCTCCTCGGTTGTGGCCCGAGATACGCGGAGAGCATCGAGTCAGCGATGATCGCGAGCAAAACGCGTATCGCGTGTGGTCATGGATCTGGATTCCACGCTGAGCGAACGGTGTGTGTGTGCGTTCATGTGCGTACGCCAGGACGTAATAGAGATATGTTTTGCCCACGGCCGAGGGTCCACGAAATTGAAACGAGAAATTCTTTCTCTTTATAGTTTTCCGTCCCTCCCTCCTCCAAATTTTTCTGTATAATTTTTTTTATTTATTTTTTTTTTCCGGAACTCATAGGATACTTTTATCGAAGGGAAAGAAATATATAGGCAGACGAAAAAGGGAAGATAAGAGAAAAGAGAGAGAGAGAGAGAGAGAGAGAGAGAGAGAGAGAGAGAGAGAGAGAAATGCCAATATCATTTTTTATATCTCTTTCTCTCCCTTTTTTATTTTTTTTTCTATCCCGAGGTGAAAATATCGCTCGGCGTTCGATAATTCCGCGATTAATCTCCTCGACGTACACGCGTTTCGTCCGTGAGGCTGCTCTGACCGCAAAGTCTCCATCATCGCTCTGCGCCTGCTGTTTAATCGTGGGAAGTCAAAACGTTTCGTGAGAAAAAAGACAGCGGGTGGCCTCTATTTGTTATTTCAGTTCATAAGAAGAGATAGGAAAAAAGAAAACGAAAAAGTTGTACGCATGATCTCCGGATTTCCCGACGTTGCAAACATAAACATACACACGATGAAATGCTAATTTTCCCCCCACCAATTGAAATCCTAACGAGAAAGCGAGACGAGAAATAAAAAAAAGAAACGAGACGAGGAAAAGTCTGAGAGGGAAAAAATGAGAGAGCAGCGGAGTCCGGGCATGGAGTAAAAATTAAAATTAGCCCCGTTAGACGTTTCAACCCCCGCCTTGCGAACAGATCCGCGATATTCACCCCAATGCGCTGGAATATTATGCAAAGCCACAAGCAATAAAAATAACATATTGCGACCGCGGAAGGCATAAGTTTTAATCCAATATTACTAAGATAAGTCCGCGGTACGATGTTCGCATTCTTTTTTATACATATATTAAATGAGAAGAAAAAACGCCGCCCCTCTTAGCTCTTTCTCTCTTTATTTCTTCGTTTCTTTCCACGAAGCATATCCGAGAGGAGAAACACACGTAAAGATTTCTTTTGTGTAACGCACCCCAGCTTTACATTGCGGTTATTAGAAAATATACTTTTTCCGGGTCTCTCGGCCTCGCTCACATCGGCGAGGGCGCTCATAGCTCAGCGCAGAGGGGAACCCCGAGAGTTTAATAGCTCTCTCTCTCTCTCTTCTTCTTTTTTACTGTTCGAGCTCATCCGAGAACGTCGAACCCGACATATATCTCACTCTCTCGCTCTTTTTTTTTACTTTATCTTTCTCCCAGCTTTTCCGCAAGACTGGAATCAACAGTGGAACTTTATTCGTCGATTTTCTTCGAGAAAATTTTTCGGAGGTATATGAGAAAGAATTCTCGTTGTGCTGGGATTTTCATTTTTTTAAATCGAATGCTGAAGCGGGAAAACGTTTTTTTTTATTTTTTGGTATACATGCGAGAATCGGTCGAGTCTCTCAGCCGTAAACAAAATTGAACACTGTTTGGGTCAATCGCTCTCGGAAAAACATTTCGACTTGGAAAATGTTTCGAAATCTCGGATATATTCGGACCCTTTCCGATATCGCGATGAAGACTTATTATTCACGCTGGATGCGCGTGTGAAATTGGAACAAATCCAATCGCAAACGGAGTCCGCGGGTACAAAAGTCGATACGGTGCAGAACAAAAAAGAACGAAAAAAAAAACGAACGGCGAGAGAAGTGAGAGTCGTAAAAATTTATAATTTGGAAAATATAGTGGACGGTGAGAGAAATGGAAGTGGGAGAGGAATGAAGAGAAAAAAGAGATCCAGAGGGTTTGGAAAAGGAAGTCGGAGGATTTCTCCGTGTTGGCAATCGAGTTTATAAAGCGAAAAATCGAAGGGGCTCGAAACACCGCGGAGCACATATCTGAACTCCGTACCAGAATTTTCTTCTCTTTCTCTCTCTTACGAAATGACGATGAAAATATACCGTGTATAACCAAACCGAAGCTCCAAGAGACTTTTGACGAAAATTGAAGTCGTTGTTATGACGGGAATTGCATGCGACGAAGCTTTACGAGGGGTTGAGGGATAGAATGGTAACACACTCTCTCTCTTTCTTTTTTTCTTTTACGCTTTTTCTCCATCACGACACTCGCCCACGACAGAACGACCGAGAGATGATAATTCGACTGTAGAGAACAACCCCTCTGCTTTTTCTAGCACTCTCTCGTTCTGGTGCAGTGACTCTCAGTTTAAATTACATCAGAGAAACATTTTCAAAGGATCAACGATAGAAAGAGCAAAGAGCAAAAATCCCTTTATAAAAATTATTTTTTCGTTTTTTAAATATTTGAAATAATATTTTTGGATGTGGACGAAAATCGAAATTTCATTTTTTTCAAAGGATTCAAATTATATGACGAAATCGAGCGCATAGAATTGTTCAGTCTCATCAAATGGATTTATCTTTCAGGTGATCTGTTTTTCTTACTCAGCATCGACGTTCCTAATCCTGTATGAAATCTGACACTGCAACGATAGAGTTGCAACCCTCCGAAGAAAAGAAAATAACGAAAGAAAAAAAAAGTGACGCAAGGGTGTTCCGAAAAAAATGGGAGAGGGTTCTGTTTCGCTCCGTCAAGGATTCGTGAACCGTCAAAGATATTTATTTTTTATGTCACGCTTTGAGCTCTTCACAAGATTTCAAATCATACACGATTTTTTTTGACGTTCTTGATCGAAGATTTTAAGGTTAAACGAGGCGTGAAAAATCTTGTTCCTCCAAATAAGAAATAAAAAACTAAATTTCGTGCGATTTGGAAACGCGAATGCAGCAAAAAAATGGAAACTTTTTCATTCAGCATTGAGATCAATATCTCGTCATGGTACGAATGATTTTCGAAAGAAATGTTTTTATCCTTGCAATTATTTTTCAATGATTTTTCAAGAGAAAACAAATTGATAAATGTTTCTCTGCTTCAAGGTAAGGAGCTCCGAGAGAAATAATTCATATTGCATTTTTTTATTTGCATATGTATATGAAGTCGTCTGTGCTCGTTCTTTCACACCTGACGTCACCTGTTCTCTCGTCGCTCGTGTTTCTCACACTTTTATAATTCCGGGATGGAAATGGGACGAGGCTTGTATTAATATTTGCACGGCGCAACTCGGTAGCCAGGATGTCACGAGATAAGAAGGACTTTTCACCTTCCAGATCGTAATTCATTAGATAAGGCGCCAGTATATCTCGGACTGTGCGTAAGGGGCTCGAACGCACGTTGTCTTTTGGACAGACAACTCTTGTTGCTTCGCTATTATTAAAAAAGAACTCGGTATACAGTAGTGACGATGAAAGAAACTAAACTTTGTCTTCCTCGCATTCCCGAAATCGTTATCAGCGGAAACTGCCTTGATGTCTCTTAAAAAAAAAGTTCTGGGAAAAATAAATTCTTGCGATGTTTTTCGATAAATCTTTTTATCTTTTAGTAAATATTTATAATTAAATTTTTATTGAATGTCCAAATATGTTTAACAGTTGAGAAAATTATTTGAATGAATTTATCATATTTGTATTTATTTCAAATAAAATTCATTTACGTGTAATAATATCGATAATTTCTATTTTTTAAAAGAATTTTTACCAAAATTGTATGAGTTAAATGCATTCCATACTACATAAAATTTTTCGATACTTGTCCAAGCGTGAG
This sequence comes from Cremastinae sp. B BG-2022a, assembly GCA_030522605.1. Taxonomy (NCBI): domain Eukaryota; kingdom Metazoa; phylum Arthropoda; class Insecta; order Hymenoptera; family Ichneumonidae; species Cremastinae sp. B BG-2022a. The sequence goes on from JAPYYX010000094.1 coordinate 4,683, forward strand.
TCCTTTAAATAAATCAAAATTTGGGATATACGCGTCGAAATTCGGAGCAACCGAACGGCAAAACATTTAATCCGGAGTTAACCATCGCGATTTAAAATTCAAACAAGTGCACATGTGTGAGAGTGTGCGCGCGTACGTGAGTAGGAATTTACTCGTATTCGATATGTTCATTCGCTCGAGCCTGGAGCGATAGATTTGCGGGTGCAATGCGCGAAAACAGGGTTGCAACCCTCTTGGGCGTTCGTCATCGGGCACAGGCGGCCTCTATCTCTATATTCAACAGACATACCGAGCTATTGCACCCTACATCCCTTTGGTTCGAGCCATTAATAATATACCCATATTGGACACAATTCACCTTGAAATTAACCGGCAACCGATTGCTAAGCCCGTGCAAATTGACTTCGAAATTGACAATTTATGTTTCCTCTCGATTGCACCTTCAACCCTTCTACTTTGAATGAAAAAATTTCCATATAATTGCATCAAACTTTTTCATAAACTTGTGATAAAAAATTGCGTGGATTGAAAAATCGTTCCTTCAATATTTTATTTCTATTATAGAAATTTGTCGTTTTTATTTATATCGTCTCGTCGATAAGGAATGAGCAGTTTTGATAGATAGAAGATATTCCGTACCGGGGAAATCGTGCTGAAGTAACGAAAAGAACCGTAGATAAATAATTGATAGATATAAATATATATATTAATGCGGAGTTGTATATAATAGTACGATTAAACATAAATCAGAGGTCTGGCATCGAGCGCGCGGTCGTTCGCCGGAACGCGTGTAGATTCTCGATCCCGATATCGCCTAAGTAGATGAGCACCGGTGTGATTTATAGCGAGTACCTTAATTGTCTTAATTACGCGCTCTCGCTTCCGTGGAAAACGCGGGTGCTCGATTTAGCCACCAGGATCATCGTTGCTGCATCGTTCATTTTTTCTAACAAAAAAAATGTTTCATATCTTCAAAACCACACAATATAGATGAAAGAATACCATCGCAGAATGATCATACACGTGCACACGTAATTTTTTTTAATAAGAAAAAGATCTAGAAAAAAACGGACTGGTTACAAATTTTTTATCCACGTATGTCAGTTGATATCAGGACAAACGTACTTTTTCTTGATCTTCTTCCTTACTGTTCTTATTTTTGTTCTTCCTCGTACATTTTTCTTTATTATATGCATCGATGTTGCGCGCCGCTTAACGATCCAAAGAGAATTTTTCTCAACATGAATTATTCACGTGAACGTGGTGGTAGGTCATTATCTCTCGCTGCACAAGCTTTGCCTCTCATGCTCGGCGAAACCTTTTTCTATAGATTTCCTCTGTTTTTTTCATACCTCTCTCGCTCTCTCCGGCTCTTCTTCCGAGTCTCCTTCGCTATCTGTGTCCCTTGATCCTCGAGATTTCGCGCACACGTATTTAATTTTATTCAAAACAAGATGGTCTCTGAAAAACGAACAAAATTGCATTTTGATTATTGGATTTCGTCACATAAATTTTTCGAATATGTTATGTTTTTTTAATACAATTCAAAAATTTTTAGAAAATTTTGTATTTATAAAAAATAATTGTGTAATAAAAAAATGTTTTCTGATTTTACTTTATTTTTACTATAAAAATAAAAAAAATAAAATCTCATAATATTTCCAATGAATATACAATTTTTGACAAATGTGTGTATCGAGCAATATGTAATGAAAAATATCAAGAAAATCTAAAATATACATTTTGTGTACATAATATATTTTATTTCTGTCAGCCCATATCAAAGTCAATAAAAATACGTATCAGAATCAAATCTATAATTTGTTACTGATCAAAAGATAGATCAAGTTTTATGGCGAAACATGTGTAGTGCAGTGTTTCTATAAACGATGAAAAAAGGAAGAAGCGTTTATCGTTCTTTGAATGCGCTCTTAATCGTTGACTAAAGATATATAATTCAGTGTTTCTCGATATTCGAAGCAGTCCAAGCGCATCGCGCGCCTCGGTATGTTTCCTCTTATTTTCCTGACCGAACTATTTATTGGCCGATATCATGATAGAGTCCCGACAATAATTAAGGCAGCAAAAAGGAGGATCCGATGCTCGGGAGTAACAGGAGTACGATCGACAACACCTGGCCCGTATGAAATCGGCCTGTTACACACGCAACATTCTTTCTTTTTTCCCGCCTCGATCGGGAATCCTCGAAATGAGCCACCGATGTAACAAACGAGCACACGCGCTCTCCCCCTTCTATATTTTTCTTTTTATCGCCCAGAATTCCTCGACCCTTTCTTATCGATGCGATATCGATGATATCTTCCGCGATCTCGAGTCATCCTTCGTCGCCAATGCATATAGAGGTCGAACAGTGCAAAATAATTTTTAAATCATTGTCGTTATTCATTTTCGCAATTATGAAATTTCTTCACTTCGCTTAATCCGATATCGAAAGAAAAAAAAATATTGAGAAATTTATAAAGAATGAGAAAATTTAACGAGATGGTTGAAAATATGTTTTAAAGATTATTTTGTTAGCAGAGAATGTCTCATGCATCGTGGCTCCTCGATAAAATCGTTTCGCGGTTTCCGATGCCGCGACTTCGATAAATCGAATCGGCACACAGGCAGAATTTCTCTCCGGGGCGTGTGCGTTGTCCAGTTCTCTTGTTCGAGCCTTCGTAATTTTCTGATCTACACACGTAGACAGTTGGTTGAGAGTATAAACTCGATAAAGAATGCAAATCGAGCTCTGTAATTGCCTTCTCTCTTTCTCTCTCTCTCTTTCATATACATATATCTTTCTCTCTTTTCCTCCCGTCGTTGCGCAATGAATAAACGACGTGTTCGAGAGAAACGTGTTCCGGGGGAGGGGGAGGGCATAAGCACGTGAAGAAAGTCTCGATCGGTTTTGCAGCTCTCCGCTCCATTATACACAGATCTCGTTCTCTCTTCAAAGCCATTAAACGTTCGAAACGTCGATTCTCAATAATTCCTCAAATCGAACTCGATCTTACGGCCATTTATTCGCCGGCAAACGTGCGATTATCCTTTTTATAAACAACAAGTTTATGTTTTTTTTGGAGATAAATCTTAACCCTCGTGAAATTCACGACATATCTCTCGCAGCGCCTTTTCTTTTTATTTTTATCCCTCCTGTGTATGTATTTTCAACGTTTTCGTGCCAATTGATGCCAAGCTCAATTCCTCACGATTTTATCGTTTGTTGAAGAAAAAAGTCAATTTTCCCTCGATTCTGATTATTCGGATGAACTTTAAGGGAAAAAGTTACGTTGCATTTTATCATCGATAAACTTGGATATTTTTCTTGTCAAAAAGTCACTGACAGCAATCGCTTTTTTCCACTTTTTTTGATGGAGTGTGATTTATACCCCGGAGACTTCCGGGTTCGTGGAATAAGAAGGATCGCAATCTTTTTACGACTTTCAATTTTCAAGCGAGAAATTTTTCGAGAGTAAAATTTATTCACTTTAAACGCAACTTCGTAAAACTGGAATAAAATCACGCAGTCCTACGATGCATCGTGAGAAAGAAAAATTTTGTGATTTATTTTCATGCATTCGAGGTGAAGTAATTTTCAAGTCGACCAGAGATCAAACACTTTTTTTCATTTTCGATAACATATATCATGAAAAACATGATGCGAATTGTTTCCATTTTTAAATAAAACACAATGTATATGGCTGATAAATGATATATTAATTTATTTTTTATTTATTATTGATATGTCGAAACGAGAAATGAGAAACGCTTTTTTTACGCTGCGTAGAATCGTCCGCAGTACACTGTGGGTGATCTTTTAATTCATTCGTCGCTCTCCGCGCCTCGTAGCCGTGTATAAAGCGCGAGAGGATTTTGTAGATTGACGTTTTCAGGCGCGGGATTATCGTCGCTCGGTTGGCCAATTTCGCGGAAGGTTAGTTAACCCGTCGGTTCTTTATGCGGTGTAAATGCTTTGCCTGGATGCCTCGGAGCGAAGAAACAGCATGGGAGGCCCTGGCGCTTCGGCAAAAGTGAAAAAAAAAAATACAAACAAAAACATAAATATATAATCTTTAAATGCGCAGATCATACGGTGCGAAAAAATTCGACCAAATTTCATTGCGATTTTTGAACAAAAAACAATAAGTTTCTCGGCACAAAATATGATGATTATTATTGTGAATATGCACAATTATTATTATAAACTATGCGTGCGGTTAAAAGTCTCAGAGAGTGCGTTCTTGTTTTCGGTGTAACCCGAAGCTAAGCGGTTTAAAGGATCAACGCCGTGGAGAACTCGTGCGCGCGGTCTCCTCCGAGCGTTTAAACCCGCGCGAGTCTCTCCGTAGCCTGAGAACTCTCTGGATCGAGCAAAGACTCGCCTTCGCTCGTTTTTTTTCTTCTGGCGCATTCGGAAGACTCGTGCGTGAGATTTTATAAGCGCGATGCGCGAAAAAAGGGAGGGAGGAGTGGACGATGAAGGCGAAAAGAAAAATCTTTCTCGAATATTTTAATCACGTCATTAGAATTAGTAGGCTTTTCAAAACTAAATAAATAGAAATATGAGAACCACACTGAATTTTTTATTTCATAGCTTTTTCTATTTTTGTAATAAAAATACTCAATCTTTTAAAGACACGTATAGTATAGAAAAACGTTGCTATATACATGATTTAAAAAAGCAAATAGATTCAGAATAAAAATAAAAGTGAACGAGAAACATAGCAGAAAATGGAAGTGATGGAAAAAACAAAAGGTATTTGAAAAGAGAGATTACGGGAGAGTAACATCACACGCGACGTCAGGAGAGCAAGAAGGAGAAAGAGGGAGAGGGCAGGGAGAAATGAGAGAGAGGGAGATAGAGCGGAAAGCAGGCGGCAAAAGCGCCAGCGTGTTTGAGAGACGGGATAAAAAATTAGATTTACAAATCTGTCCTGACTACTATGAGATTGCTCGCTTACCGTGTCCCAGTGTGTTCTCAAAGCGAATGCTCGAAATCGTTCGGATAAAATCGAAAGGACGCGCTCGGCACGTTTTTCGCGCGGGCGCTCGCGCGAAGCCGAAGATTTGGGAAGCCCAAGAGCTGAGAACCTCCAAAGTATCTTGTTGGTGCACGGAGGAAGAAGATTGTTCGAGCGTCAAGAGTGAGGGAGAAAAAATGAACGGGAGTGAAAGGGTCGTCATCTTGTATACGCTTTTCTCTCTCAGTCTTAAATCGTTCTCCGTTCTCTCTTTCTTTCCTCCTTTTCCTGTGTACCATTCTTTCAAAAATTCCCTTTCTCATTCTTTTGTTTCCAATTTCTCTCTCTCTCTCTCTCTCTTTTTCTCTCGTTTTGGCTCACGAAGGAAAAGGATTCGCCGTCGAAGATCCACGAGGGCGTGCTTCAAATCTTCTCCTTCCTCGGTCCTTCTTCATTGCCCCTTCGATCGTGTTTGTGCGAGAGGAACAAGGTGGATGTGTTTCGGGACCGAGCGCCTCAGTGGCGCCTGCCGTTATGAAAAATGAACATCCCTGCTCCTGCCAGCCGCTACTCACTTACCTTTCTCGCTCTGTCCTTCTTTATTTCAATCTCGCTTCGATACAGTTCCATTTCCGCTGTAAAACGTAAAATAACTTGCAGGAAAATTCTTACATTGTAACTTCCCACATGAATCGGATTTTTTTATTCCATAATATTCAGGATCATAAAAGTTTTCTATTATTCAGCGTCTTTAGTATTTTAAATTTAGATAATGTACGATTTAGGAATATTATCAATTTTTTTTATTTTCAATCTGTGGAGTCTCGTTCTTGAAATTCGTGACAATCGAAAATAATATTAGTATGATATGAATATGCTAGATTTTAAATTTATAAAATTAATTAACGGCCGCTGTGTACGTATTTTCAACTTTTCTCGAGCGCACAGAAGTCTGAATGGACATCGTGAACGTGTCAGATACAAGAAAAGAAATAACATGAAAAAAGGGTCAAAGCGAGCTCGACGCGTCGATGATAGATCGAACGTAAAAAGAGCCGATACTCTTTTTAACGTAATTTATCTTCCGATTGACCTTCCCAAGGACAATAAAGAACAGTATCCAAAAAAATAAAAGAAAATATGTACATAACATTTTTTTGTACAAAAATTGTGAGAATTTTTTCATTCGCAATTATTATACAAAAAAGTTATCAACATATTTGTCATTTTTGGGACAATGTTTTTGGAAGAATGAAAAACTAGCGTGTAACCGGTCAAACCGCGATTCTCGGGGTAAGACGTTACCTCGATGACGGGTGTCTCTAACCACAGTAACTCTCTACCACTGTGCAGCTCCAGGCCAGGAAGACCACCAAAAAGAGCTTCGGTCGGTTTGAGCCTCGCAGCGAGTCACCTAGCAGCCGCGGCTGGACATCATCCACAACATTCGCTCAAAAAGCATCGTATGGATAACGGTGACTACTACGAGAATGGTCATCTCGGTGAGTGTAAGGAAATCTTTTGATCAATACTTCTACTAACATAAATTTACAGAACACTTTTTAGTTTATCTTTTGATAAAAGTTTTCTTTATACTTCATGCAGTAATGTCATAAAATTAAACGTCGAGAAGAATCTTCACATTTTTCATAAAAAACAAAAAAGAAAAATAAACTGAATAAGTAAAAGTAAATTTAAAAAAATATATTAACAACACATTCTAATTAATTTGAACGAAATGAATCTTTGCTTTAAGTTTTCGACTTGAAACTACCAAATTTTCACACTGATGATTAGGATTTATAAGACCTTATGTGTTCAATTGATTTAAAATTTTCTTTTTCATTTTAAACTATTTCAAATTTCAATAAATTACATCGACAAAATTATGTAAAAATACTGGATTGAAAACGCTGGAATTCGAGGTAATCGTGTCAGATCTGACAGTGGCTGTCTCTGACGTATCTGTGCAACCGGAAATCACGGGGATCGAAGGATATAGCGGTCAAATGTGCGTCAAGTGGTTGACATATAGTACGCAGCTGGAGGGTTTTGGTGGGGTTGTTTAGGCAACAGAGAGCGCACTTGGGGCAAAGAGGAAAATCGAGTCGGTGTGTGCAACGCCATAGAGTAAGAGAGGTAGAGGAAGAGAGGGAGAGAGGGAAAGAGAGTTATGTGCAAACGAACGTTATGCTGCAACACTTGATTACTGCCATCCGTACTCTGCGCTTGGGAACGTGGATCGGGAACGCACTACTGTGACCCTATAGCAATCAATTAATTAGGGGAATCAAACACACTTGGAGTGAGCAAATTAACTGCGACTGCACTCCCGTGTTGCGGCCTCTGCGGTGTGGCGAAATTCCTGTATCTCTATCTCACTCCTGCCTCATTCTGGGTGCATTTAGCCAGTAGCTGGCCAACGAGAGGCCAGACTCGTTCCTCTCGTCTCTCTTTGCCATAGCTTTGGATAATGTACCACTGTGTATGTATGGGTTTACGTGCATGCTGGAATAACGGCTGGATCCTATCACTTACCGCGAAAACAGGACACTCTCTCTGTCTTTCTCTCCTCATATGGCCAGCACTCTCTATTTCGCAGCTTGTTTTCCAGCTACCACCCTTGCGGAATTCTCTGCTGGCACTCTTGTTCAAGAGGTCTTTTGCTCCATATGATATCGTTCACTCCATTTTCCACCCTCGCTTCGCCCACATTGCATTTCCCTGTTTAATAAACATCTTGTTGACGATTAGAAGGATCGTTCGAGCTGACAGTGCCCCCAAATGAAGAGTCCTTCAGGCCTTAATTTTTCAAACGTGAAAATATTCATTTATACATCAGGATCCATCATCGATGTTGATTGATTTTTTTGTTTTAATTTAAAACACGGTGAATAATTGTATTTTCATTCATTCTACAAAGTTTTAATGGGAACCTACACAAATAACTTTTTATTACTTTGTTCTCGTTGGAATCAGCGTTGCAAGAAAATACAATATCGTGCCCTTTTTTGCAAACATCACTCTCGTGACATTACGTAAAATAAGAGTAGACAGTACATGACCGCAGGGCAATCACGTGCCCAGATATCAACATTGGTCACAAGTTGCGCGACTCCGGACGCGGAAATTGTTTGAGCAAATAATCGGCCGGGCTACGCTGGCACTCTGTACCCGAGAACGGCACCAATTTTACGGGCAAATAAACGTTTCCATTGCGAATATTAACGAATTAATACTGCTGTTCCGGTCAGGTATCGTTGGTTACACGCGAAGTAAACGTTGAAACTCTGTAGAGAAATTAATTACGGAACTGTACTCTCTCCTCACTCTGCTCTCCCTTTCTTCATTTCTCCGAGCTCGGTACGAGTAATAATTGTATAATTGTTTTACGATTGGTAACCCCTGCTGTGGCGAGCGTTGACGCTTGGTGACAGCAAAACCGTTTCGGATCGTTCAATTGTTAACGGGAATATGAATTCACATGTGAAATGATACGAATTTATACATATGTGAACGGGTCACTGATGTTTCAATAATTCCAGTAATCAAGCTCTGGCTTTCGCTGACAGTCGTTTAATGTTATTTACATTTCCTGAATGCGCACCAGAGCATGATTCAAATGACAATATTCGTTCTGTGCTTGCCATTCGTTTAATGGCGTATTTATTTTGGAAATAAAATCCGTTCGTACTAGTTGATGAGCTAAAGTCATTAATTGGGAAAAAACAGACATAACCGAAGAAAAATATGTACGAATTTCAATTTTTTTAACCTAAAGGAGATGGATGATGTATCATAAATAATGGGATTAAAAAAGTGTTGTAATTTGAGAAAATAATACCAGTGTAAAGAGAGAAAGCGTACCAGTACAAATGGTTGGTGGATAAGAAAAATAAAAGCGGTTGTAAAAAGAGTCGCGGGTTCTCACGCTGTGCAAACAAGACTTAGCTGGCGAGCTGGTTTTCGATATATACGTGCACGTTTTGGTCTCGCCACCGGATAATATTCGATACAGTACGCGTAATATTGGAATCGACGTGTGCCATTGTTGACTTCACCGCATCGAACGATAAACGTAAAATAAACATTGTGCCAGGCCGGTCATCGCTTGACCCTCTGTCAATTCGTGTGCACCGGCCTCAAGCCAAAATGTTCTCTCCGCTTCACGTTTCACCGAGAGGCAACACGAGAACTCCATTCGTCAGCCATGAAATATACTGTAATTGTGGAACAAAGTTTTGGGGCATCGATCCACTCGACAAAAAATAATCTAATCGTCCATTTCATGTTTGGAAACGATTCTGGACTAGTCCTATGTAGAAACTGATACATTTCTAAGATTTTAGATTTTTACAGTTGAAAAGAATTGAAATAGTCGTTTTAATCATACCGCCAATTTTGAGCTTTTCAACTAAAAATTTTCATTTGAATAAACTTAAGTATCCGTAATTTCTAAAAAAATGTTTCTCACTAAAAAACAAAGTTCTGTAACTTCTTCATGGAAATAAATCGAGTTTTGAAGAGTTTTAAAAAAATGCAAAAAAGTTCAAGAGAATTAGTAACGCGCGACTGAACCCGAAGATCAACCATTCGTGTTCCTCGTCACGTGGTTGCGTGTGAAGAAAAAAAGAGCAATACAAGAGTGTGTCGATGATATTCGTATGAGGTTTCATGCGTATTGAAAGCGAGTAGTTGCGGTCAAGCAGTAGTAACACAGTAATTCGCCAGACCGCGATGCTTTCTCCGCTCTCCCCTCGAGATAGAAGGACAGAGTGTGTGTGTGAGAGAGAGAGGTGATCTTCTCAGCCACGAATTTGCGGTCGAGCCGGCGTAGAAGGGCTCTGCCGAATACACAGCCGGGCCAAGTAATTAACAAATTGGGGAAACTGGTGGGTTAAGGTATGTGGAAGATGATTTGCCGTGCGGTAGCCCCTTGCGGTCAGTGCTCATCGCTTCTTCATCCTAACCAAACTTCATGCTCGTATATTAGACATTCAGATGTATTACATTTCGATTCGCTATTGTCATATCGAATCTATCACTTCGAACTACATCAAAAGCGTGTTTTTAATACTTCCACAATTTTTCCATAGAATCAATGGTGTGCCCTTTTATTTTTGATCTGAAAATTGGATGTAAACTCGTAGCTACGTTTTCACATAGCAAATTGGAAACTTTGCTGATCCTATCCTATAAATTTAACCATTCATTATTTTTCAAGGAATGAAGAATAGAATTTAGCCAGCTCGATTTTGAAACGTGTGTTTAGACTTGTTGATCAACATCTCGGTCTTGCTTCTAACAAAAAAGAGTCCAGAAGCTTCCATTCCGAAATTTCAGCAGAGTTGTGCTCACTTACAGTTTCATCCTCATCAGTTACAATCAAGGTTTAGTGTGTCGGCGCGCCGCGCTTGATTGTTTTTATGAGAGCGAGAGAGAGAGAGAGGTAGGAGGTCGAATAAAACTGGTATAGCTGGCCACTGCACCCGAAATTCACAGGGAAGGGAGAAAAAACGAGAGAGAAAAAGAGATGGGCAATCAGTCAACCAGGCATCGGGCTATAGAGAAATATGCGAGGGCCAAGAGCCACCCGACGCGACTGTATCTCTCCTTTTCTCTCCTGGCAGTTCCGCGTGTACGCATTAAACCTCTTCATTTTGGTAACACTGTTATGATTTTACTACCCGCTCATCCCCCTGGTTTCTTCACGCGAGGCCTGCGCACATCAACAACGAGCCGTAAATCAGACGAGCCAAAATTTTCACGTTTCGCACTTTTTACATATAGCGCTGCAACTTGAATCATTCTCGGTTGAAATTCATTCTCGATTCCCGATTAAGACATCAAAGTCAATGCCGGAGAATTCTCATGCCGAGAGGTTTTTTTCCGTTACATTCCCAAGGTTCAAATTTTCATGGTTTTTCGAGTTCGCGCTTTGTCGCTAATAAAGTGAAGTAAAGATCGGATTTACGGTCGGCTGGAAATATATACGCGGCTGATTGCAATTTTGGAGACGAGTTTATTTTTCAACGTCAGAGAAATAAGAGCGGCGGGTTTATTCACGATAATTATCGGACGGCCTGTAATCAGCAATTTCGAGAAACGTAAACGACTGTCCTTTCTCATACTCGCTTGGTAATAAAAACAATCCTCTTTCATCTAATCCCAGTCACGAAGCCAACGAAAGCTTGCCCGAGGAAATGAAACTGACGAGTAAAAAAGTTTCGGAGATTTTGTGTCGATGGACTCGTGAGGTATATGGAGAGAAATAAAAAAGAGAGAGAATACGAGCGAGGGCTGAAACTCGTGAGCTATTCGGGAAGGGGAGAAACTCACGCTCTTTATCCCGTTGAGAGTCATGGAAAAACTCGCAACCACCAACGAGTGTCAGCCAATTTCCTGCGATTAAAGCGACGCTCGAATCAGTCCGCACTCTTCTACAGTTACTTCGAAAAATATATACATATACACCGAGAGAGGCAGGAGGGAAAAAAATTCGGACGTGTTTCATCCCTCTCCTGTTAGGCTCGCTTATATACGTTCCGATGGTGGACGATTTACTCGTTAGCGGTTCGCCCCGCGCAGCATCGCTCAATTAACTTTCGCGGCCGTATCACCGAGATAACAACTGTAATGGAGAGCAAAAGTACGAGAAAGAGTCGAGCGACAAGGATAGCAGAAAAAAATAAAAGAGAAAAACATCAGAGATTGTTTTACAGTCAGAGCTATTTTTCTAATTCACCGAGGAACTCGTATTCGACTAAAATTTAATATCCTCGGTATTTCTGGCCCGCATCCGCGCGAAAGTTCGCGAATCTCTCGTTACGTTTTTTTCTCCATATATACGCGTATACAAAAAAAATGCGCGTATTGCCCATACACATGGAATGCTGAGCTGCGAGGAAAATAAAAAGCGTATACGAAATTAAAAATACGAGCATAAAAGTCTCTGGATACTCGAGGAGATTCCATCGGCTGACATGATGCGCAGCAACCCTCTGGCAGCCCTCTCACTCGCTTTTTCTATACGCGCGCGCGCGCGCAAGAATGGATCCAGCGAGAGAGCGCATTCGCGCGAGCGTGCCAACGAACAGGTGTAATTTCATCTGGCGTGAGGCAGATTCAATTTCCTATTTCTCACTCTCTTATTCCACCGGTAAAACTGTTTCCCGATCGTATGGACACACAGAAGTGGTTACATGCAACGTAGGAGCGTTCAATCGGATAGTTAACGTGTTTTGCTCCTTTCTATTGATTTTGTCCTTTTTTCCTAGGCTCCAGAGAGTTTCTCATATGCACAGATCGACATACATTTTTAACGAATGCAGTATCAATTGTAAGGTATTTGTATCGGTATAATTGATGGGCTAATGGATTTTCTGTTCTTCTTATTTCTTTTTACGGTTTTATTTTGTTTTGCGTATTATAATGTATCAGTCAGATTATTACTGTTCTAAAAATTGATTTAAGATCGGACTACAAATTTGAAAATTGCATTCGCATAGGGGTGAGAACCCTTGCTTAAATATTAAAATATCATTAAAATAGCCTGAGTAGCAAGGCATTGTGCGAATTTCTATTTATTCCCATCTGAAACGTACAGAATTGTTTCCTTCCAAGTTCAGTATTAATCGCTACTGATAATAACTCCGAGGAATAATATCCGAGAAGGGTTATGCCCTCTCGCGTAATCGTCGTTGTTTACGAGGTCGGGCTTAAACAATTCGCGTTTAGAGTAGAGGGAGCATCCTCATAGCGCAGAGAAAGACGGAGATATATAGAAGAGCGTATCGAATTTTTATTTTCCTTTTTCATCCAGCGAGGAATGCGTACGCTCAACGGTACAGTCATTGGTATGAAAAAAAATGATTTTTTACTCATTTTGCACGGAAGTCGTTCGAACAAACGGAGATGGGCCTACGTTCAGGGCAAATTCTTCGAGAGTTATCCCGCCAGGCGCTAACGTATTCTCGACGTGCGGGAAAACGCTGAGATGGAAAGAGCCGCAGAGAAAAGAGAAAGAGGAAAAAAGTGGATATACGCTTACGTCGGATACGTGCTCTTTATTTTAATTATCGCATAAAACGATAAACAATGGCCGCAGATGCTCTGACCGCGGGTATTATGCAACATTGCGGTCAAGAGAGCTCCTGCCCCGCACGGGATCACTAACGCGGAGGAGAGTGGAGTTTAAAACCGTAACATTTTCCATCGCTCTTTACTCCATGTTATTAGCCGTACCGAGATATCGGACTAGCGATAGCAAAGGCAGAGGGAGAAAGAGACAGAAGAATAGTGGAAGTAGAGAAAAGCAAGTCCTGCAAAGAAGGAGAGAAAGCTTTAAATCGCTCAACAGTTGGACTCATATGGCGCCATCAAAAGACATAAACCTGCCAGCCGTAAAAACTTCATAAACGTAGCAAGAGGAAGGGCTTATAACTGCGGCTGTATCGTGGGTGCATTCCCGTATAAACATACCGTACGTACATTTCGGATTTTTAAAATTGTTTCCATTGATTTTTCATTCACGAGGAATCTTATTCTAATATCTATCAGATGATGGATCAATAATTACTGTTCTACTACTCGTACATTTTGCTCATTTTTTGAGATAATTAATGAACCATAATATGTATGATGGTTTGATTCGGAAAGAGTAAAAATTCATAATAACAATCGATATACCGACATAAAAATAAGAGGTTAAAATATGGCGAGGCTCGTCTGTCAGCACGTCTCGAAGAAAAAAAAATGAGTATCTGTTTATACAGGTATATATTGATGTAGGAAGGTATAACTGTATTCATATGTATTTTTGTATAGGTTCTGTCTTGTCCAATGGACAAAAGTGCCCTACCTGCTCCCGGCAGGCAGCCGAGGCCCAGTCAGTCAGAAGATATTAATAACGAAATATGATATAATGGAAGCATCCCCTGCGAAATACAATACAATGTTTATGCACCGGATTAACCGATGTTGTTGGCAAACGCGCAGGAAAAAGTATCGACCATCCAGCCATGCTGGCATTCGCGTTCGCAGCGTTATTGCGAGTTATGCGGACTTTGGACTAGAGATTTGCCGTGTTACGATGGACAGATGCTTCGAAAAAATGATGTTACCAAGGAAGACAGTCAAGGAGAGAGCGAGAGACAGAAAGAGAGAGAGAGAGACGTTTCGATCTCTGTTCTTGATACGAGAATGCGAAAGGCAACGGAAGATTTACCTTCGAGATTATCGCGAAAGAGTGCCCGCACCCTCGAATCCTATTCTTTTTTCTCATTCTTATTTCCTCTATCTTATTCCTCTAGCTCGCTGTGTACGCATCTCAGTGAAAAATATATATCCCTTCATTGTATCTATCAATCCAGTCAAAACTTATATGCGATCGTTTATACAGATGTATACTTTTGCTGTCTCTCATTCTCGATCACATTGCTGGATATGAGAAAAGTTATCTGTCATTTGGATATAATTGCTAAATCTGATACCTCCAATATTAAACACGAACTCGTTGAACGGCCATTTCTGATCGATTCATTGAATCCAATAGAATGCGCCGATACTGCTAATGAAAAGCAGCCAGTGATATTATCGGGAACGTGAAGGGCGTGGTCCAGACTCGATTATGCATCATAACTAAACAGACTCAATCGCGCGTAGAGATTGATGTTACTTTCGATAAAGTATTCGTAAAAAAAGTATATGATGTTGTGAGGGAGCAAGGAGAATGAGAAAGACAAAGAGAGAAAGATGGCTAATTCGGATACAAGTTATAACAAAATATGCATACATCGTCATTCTTTTTCGGCACAACCAATCATTTGGCTCCATATTGCACCATCACTTCCTCGCCGCTTTCTTTTGTGATAACGCCTGTTTTTCGAAAAACCCCTAATCAAGTTCGTCCTTCCCTTAGTTTTGCCCGTTACAAAACGGCAATCTCGGAAATAGTTAATTCTCCGGAACGGGCCAATCGAAAGACCGTAATTTTCGACAAAATCGTATTCCTGCGTCTATTTTGAATACAGAATTTGAATGAGCAAAAGAAACTCGATGCATGCACCAGTTTTGCCGAGAAGGAAGATGAAAGAGAATCGGATACTATCGTGATTAAAAAATGGAAAAAAATTTTAAGTGCACTTATGCCTTCCCGAATATGAAGAGGCGCAACCTCGGTTCAGAGAAAATAAATTTGCAGGATGATCAAGAATTATTGTTTCACATACATTGCAAACTTGTGACGTGCCGTGGTACGGAGAGGTCTTGCCTCAATTTCGTATCGACTGAGAACCATCGGTATGCAATAACGGCAAACAAATAAAGAAGCCAGAATAAAGTTGGTCTCAGAGACAAGCTGACCAGTATCGGAGGATTGGAAAGAATCTTTGTGTACGATAAGTGTGCATTTGTACGGACTAACACCATTGAAGAAACAGGAACACATACCTGACTGGGAAAAAGAAGTGAATATCCAGTCGAAGGAAAAAGAGTAAGAGAAGAAAGGTTTCGCGCGCGCGCGTACACGAGGAGTGTAAATAATACTAAGGTTGATTGTGGGCGTGGCTGACAGAACTCTAAAAAGCTTCGACTATATATCAAACGGTTTACTGCCCTTGGATGATTCTCGAACGACTAGCGGGGACGCGAGAGGAAAACTGGGCTCGCGCCATCTTTCAAGCCTCTGAGAAGAACAAATATCGTCTTCAGGATCCCGGTGCATACACAGTATCGATGTAATGTGGTATTATTGAGAATGCAGGATGCTCAAGTCGAAACGGCAAAGAAGAAATATTCAAAAGAGAACCAAGAAAATTGACGACTATATGCGAACTGGGATTCACCTGAAAATCTGAAATGTAATGAAAAACGATCGATGGCAAAGAAAAAAGAGCTGCGCATAGAAACTCGGCCAATGGCTCTATAAACTCCCCTTTCCAATATGTACTTCACTTTGTCTTGTTACACGATGGAAACCTCCTCGAGCAGATGATTGCTCACCTTGGAAGTTACTCCGCTCTCTCGTCGCTCATTCGCCGTGTCTATTTATCGGTCGTAAGGAGCATACGTCTCAATACCTTGGCATCTTCTTTTCGTGCGCTTCTTTCTAGCTCATCACTAGAGTGGGAGGAACGCTTAAAAAATCCGGCAAGAATGACTAAAAGCAACTTTGCAAAGGCAGAAAATAAAAAAGACCAAGAAGAGGAAAAATGGAGAGATCGAGCGAAACTACTGCCTGAAAAATAGTATAAAGGCACAAATCGAAAGAGCGTAGAGAAAGAGAGGGAGAGAGAGAGGAGCCCAAGGCACCGGCTCTGTTCTTGCTTTTCTTTTTGCCATGGTACTTCTCGCTAGAAGAACCGATGTGGCAATGGGTGAGGTGTTCGCTCGACCGTACCATACTTTGCTCTCTGTCTCTCGTCGCTTCCTTTCTTTCCTTCCTTCGGTTTCTCTCAGCGAAAAAGCCTGCAGCCGTTGATGCCGCGCTTCTGCTACTTCTACCTCTCTTCTTCTTCTTCTTCTCATCGAGGGCCTACTCGATTACTTGAAAAACCGGATTCCTCTTGCACGAAACTGTGCTTCGCCGTACCGCAGCGCCAGCTCTGCTTATGTGTATGCGTACCGGATACCTATGCGCAGTTTTGAGGCTGCTGTGCACGTTTCTGCCGTGACATATCGTTCTCTTTAATGCTTGTGGACTCTTCGGGACATCCGAGCATGTCCTGACTATCTGAGAAGTTCAATATCTGTATGCAGGTGGATGTCTTTTGGAATTTGTTATCCGTTCCCAGAATGTTGTTTCAAAATCTGAATGCAGATATGTCCTGGGTCTATTCCACGGATGAGCAATTCTTACGCGAAGAAAGTTTCTGTTACAAGCAATGGTCAGAAACATTCCATACTTATAACTTCTCAAACCACTAATGTCAAAGTACATACATGTCCAGCTTGGACCTAATACACATGTAAAAATATGAACATGTGCCTGGAGAATATAGTTATCGAGTGGAAATGCTTCGGTGATACTTCAAGTTGCGTTATTTCGGGTACGGATATGTGTTACTTTGTTCATATCATCATTATAATTCAGTGTATCCTCTAATTGGTTTAAGAACAGTAGCCGGGCACCATGCCTCCTTCGAACAAAGAGCCAGATTTTCCAAATAATTTCATTCGTCTTTCTCTCTTGGTCTTGGTTTTGCACCGTTGTTGTGCCTAATCTTCAGCTCCTTTTCTTTGCCCTCCGCTCCTTTGTTTACCGAGCAATTATCATGCGAAAAAATGTAATTCTTCGTCAGTTTTATTTCGTCTATATTCCCTTGCTTATTCAGCCATTGAAAGCAACTACTGACCAGTTACATGGACCTGTTCCTTTGATGATGGATTTCAACTGGTGGTTGAGCAATGACACCTAAATTGAAAGAGTCATAAACTGTTGTAAGCCCTGAGTTTTTAGAATTCTAGTATTTTTAAACAATTTCTTACCCTCTGCTCTGCTTGACCAGGTTCATGTAATCCATTAATATTTCGCACAATTGTCACCAAAGTATACACTACAGATCGGTAAAAAGCATTAAAAAAACACTAGTAACTACTTAATTCAAACTGGAAAAAACTTTCAGAGTCAATTAGTCCAACAGACCCATCATCTGGAAATGTTTCCACGTTTTTGTTCCTATATAATAAGCTATATATAACAAGTTTCACGAGGCTAGAATGAGCTCTCTCCATCTCATTTCGAACGGCAATTTATATTCTTGCGTTTTGTAATTAACACAAGGAGCGAGGAGAGAGGGTTGCAAAGACGAACGATGAAGTAGCGCCAAGAGTCGTTTCTCGTTATACGTGAAGATCGAAACTGACTTGCATACATACGGACGAGACATACGAGTGCATAAGAATGAAGAGAAGATGGAGGTAAAATGGAAAGAATGAGAAGTCGCGAGAGTTGGAACAGAGGAATACAGATAAAAAGAGAAAGAGATGGTGCGCACTTGGATGCCTATCTCAGTGAACACTGTTGATCGTTGTTGGAAGGTCTGCTCACTCTTCCCGGCATAACTATCCGACGAGGTCTTTCCACATGCCACTGCAGTCAGACCAGACAGAAAGCGGTCTGTATAATTATGGGTTGTCACCTCATCAGCTCGCAAGCAGGGGGAGAAGGTCGGCCGGGTGCCGGTTCACCCGGAGGACCGGGTGATCCACTGCGCCATCAGCTCTTTCTGTTTCCTTTTCTTCCTCCTCTCTTTCTTCTCTTCGTCTTTGTTACTCCTTCATTCAGGGTAGATTACAGGAGTACGAGTCTTTAAGCTCAAATTGTGTTTTATCGTCGCTCGAACATATTTGGTACCCCTTCGTCACTGGGCTGACTGGTCCTGCGCGCATTCGGAATGATGATTGGAGGGGCTCCGTTGGACAAGAAAATTTAGCTGTCCTAAGGATATTCACAACTCGATCCCTTCGAGCACTTTTCTGAGAAGAGAATCCTTTCGCTCGGAGGATAATGGTGCTGGGTTATTTTGAAATTGAGCAACGAGACGAGAAACAAGACAAAGGAGTAGTTGAAGTCGCAAAAGTCAAAAGAAGGATCGCGAGAATATTCGGGTTCATCAGGTGTACAGTATACTTCGTTCATTTCATGACCCATGAAAGAATGAGATCCGGTACGTTCGAAGTTTTTCATGATACATATGAAATCTAGAAAAAGTTGTGTGCCAAATGCGAATATCGGAGCCGGTTTGGAACTAGCGAGAGTCATACCGTTGACGAAGTCCGACATCGATAACGATATGTTGCTGGAAGGGTATGTTTGTCTCGCTACGTGCACATACACATTGCAAAGAAAAAGCGGAGTGCGGGCGAAAGAAGGACCGAGGCTAAGTGGAGAGTTTAGAAGGATTTCATTAAATCATATGGATTGGAGATAATGTATGTTATTGAGCGGAGCGTTCAAATCGCGCTCTATAAGTTGTAATAAGTCCAATTTTAGGGCCGGTATAGGGGTCTCTGAAGAGTTGGAACAGTGGTTCCCAATGGGAGACGAATCGTATTTCGGATATCGCACGATTTGTCATGATGACCGGGTCCCGAGGTTGCCAGGTGAATGGAGATCGCTGCCAACGACCGAGGATTCACGAACCCACCATTTACTCTTCGAACAACCAGCCGGTTCACCAAAATCACTGCCATTTAGATAATTTGTAATGAATAGGCATTCTCTATCCCTGGCTTTCTCGCTCTTGCTTTCTTCTGTCTTGGAACTTTTCATCTCGCCATCACCGAGTACAACTTTTGTCCACTTTCAGCTTTTTTTCCTTGACCCGATACACCAACTATTTCGCTCATCCACAGTTTGTTTTCTTACTTCGTCACACCAAACGTACATATAGTCGTATACTGTTTGGTTGAAGAACAAAAATTCCGAATATGAAACTTATTCGCGGTTTACTTTTTCTTTCATTTTCGTAATTTCTTTAACCAAAGAGAATCAATCTCAGGTGTCAACAGACCTTGATTTCAAATAGCCTTGAACATCAAAAGTCTTTATCCAAAGCTGAAAAAGAGGAACCGCATGAGACCGCTCAAATACTTACAGACACGCGCGCTTCCATCTCAACGATGAAAAAGGGGAAACAGAAGATTGCGCCAGCCGGTTGTAAAGATCAAAGAGAGAAATAGAAGCCCCAAAGAGAAACGGGAATAAGACAGACAGCATGCCAAAGTTGGCGGACGTGCGAATGAAAAAGTGAGATGATCTTTGGTTCAGAGGAGAGAAGAAACGAGAGAGAGGAGAAGATACGTTCGAACTGCAGCTTATGCCGGGGTGATCGTCTCGTTGCGGCGTGAAATGTGTGTTATGTGTTGGTCAGTTTGTAAGATCGCGTGAACACGCGCGCTTTCGGCCATCCTTTTCTCTCAGACCGCTCTGAAACATCCACGAGGATGAGAGGAACGAGTGCTATGATCTTTCCATTCTGCATGTGCGTTCTTTTAGGCAAATCTGCAGAGACCAGGCCAAAGATGCAATTCTTGTGAAGCGGAGCTCAATGATTCTGCGGAAACATCCTGAGCCGCTCGTCCACCGGCGGTTCCATCGATACGGTACACTACATCGAGCCCAACCTTATACACATGTGAATATCGCCAGGAGATGCGTTATTAAAAGCGGACCTGCCAATTTCACCTCTCGAACGAAAAAAAGGATACAGGCTTCCCTTCCATCCTCGAGAGTTTACCGAACCGCGTATTTGCAAACTCATTTGTATTCACGAGAAGCCTGCGGAAATACGCCGAATTCATATTTCATCGTTCAGTGTGTATCCGCACAAGCTCGTATGCACACGAAGTTTGAGAAGGACGGAGGGTAAGGATGAAAATAAACAAGAGAAGGAAAGATAGACGGAGCGCGCGAGAGAGAGAGAGCGAACGTTTAAGAACAGTCGAAGGAAGGGATGAAAGACGGATTTGGGGGGTGAATCGAAGCGGCAAGTTGAGAAGAATACTGTATAGAAAGACAACTGAGCTCCATCGATGACGCGCATGTGACCGTACCGCGACAATAGGGTGAGAGGGCAAAGAGGACTTATCAGTCGCACACGAGGTGTTCGCATAATAAACGACAGACATAGCTTCTCGCTATGGTAGATATCGTTTGCGGATGTGTTTCGTTGGTAACGGGAGATCGTTCGAGAAGAATTGACGTGACTCGGCATGCATTATAACCACAATATTTTCTTTTTGTGTCGGCACGGCTTATTCTGGCGAGGTGATGAGTATTGCAAGAAATCTAGAAAGAAAATTTTTTATATCAATTGAATTTTTTATTGACATTTGGAGGCATTTCATCACTATCGCGAAAATGATCGATGACGAAAAAATCACAGAATTATTATGGGTTTTCTGGAGAATTTTCATTCAAACCCGCTTTAACACACTCGCGCTTAAAACTTTCGGCAAGCAGTCCAGTTAAATCAGGACCTAGGGATTGTATACAAAGACAGAAGGTGGTGCAGGGAAACCTCTGTTGATGGATATTCAGCTAAACGCATAGTTTCTTGACAGCGGTTATTCATCAAGTCAGTGATAAATTTCGCGTTTACTCTTCCTTTGCTTAAGAGAATTGCACTGCATTTATGCAATGAAAATAAAATAACTGACGATATTTATTCTTTTAAATTGTTTCTAACTTTAGTTTTCATTGTTTTATAGATGTAGCCCGAATGGAAAAATCGCCACTTCTCTCGAATGGCTACAATCAACCTCCAACCCACTTAAGTCACATGCAATACATGCAACTCGGCGGACATCCTGGAGCTGGCCATACCGCGATACTCTCACAAGCGAGCCTTCCCCATCATCTGCAGGCTCAGGTGCAAGCAAGGGTCGAACAAGGGCTTAAAGTGAATCCAAATATGAACATGGAAGCTCTCGCGAGGTTTGTATTTTTCATTCTTCTTGTCATACTTTCGACCTTCCATTTCAAAAAAATGTAATGCTCCATTTTTATGTGACAAAAATTTTTGCACAGTCTCGAAAATGAAAATGTATTGTTATTAGCGTATTTCATTCCGACTAGGATAAGCGTTGCCAATTTACAGTTACGCTTTATATTGGAAAAGTTATTGGAGCGGTGAATTATCGATGAAATATCGTGAGTCCGGATTTGGCCGAAAAGTTTGGGACGAGCACTTTCAGCGGGGTTTTCACGGCTTAAAATATAAACTCGCTTCAGGAACTGTGACGTTGGCAGCGAGTTGAGGGGGTGGCTAATGATATCTCGCGGAAATGAGTAAATGTCGAGACCTCTGACGCAGCGGGAAACATTTTCATTAACTTTGGCGCTCCTTAGTCGTTTTCAGCAAAGAACTCTCGAGAAAGGGTGCCCGTGACGTGGCAAGTCCACAATTCGAGCATGTTCCAAAAAGGCAAAAGCTTTTCCATCTTCTTACGCAGTTAAGGAATCTGAATGGAAAATGCAGTGGTAAAATTTTGCTTGAACAATGTTCGTGTTTAATGTCCCATCAATTCCATTCCATCGTCTGAAAAAATTAGTACAAAAAAGAAATAATTTTTATTCACAAAGTTAATAATTTCTTTTATGAAAAAATAGTTTAAAAACCATTTTGTGTGCGATAGTTTTTTGGAAGTGAAAATTATTTTCGAGTCATTTGCGAATGTTGTACGCTTTATGCATGAATAATTTTGATGTGCTCGATTTGCTGGAGTGTCTTTATTGTTAAAAACTTCGAACATATATTAATTTATATAACGATGAAATAGAAGGTTCGTGTTTAACAATCTTTGACAAATTATGAAAATCAGCGGAACATAGAGAACGAAGTGGTGTTCGCTTCTCGACACAAATGAAAATTGGATTTATTTATTTTCGAGTTGTATACAGCATGACAAGAGAGTCGTAGCTGACACGGAAAGAAAGAGAGAGAGGGAGAGAGAAATAAATACGAAAGATCGCGGTAGAGTGAGAGAGGGGTTGTTCTGTAACACCGTCTTGTAAGGGAAGGGTGAACGTCGTCGTCGTCGTAGTTTCTAGTTTGGAGGGAGACGAGGCCAAAAGAATACAACTTTAAGAGGATTTGAAAAGACGAGCGAAGCCGTGGAAATCCGAGGGGTCTCGACACTGCTTGATCTTTCTCTTTGCTGCCTTCGTCTTATTCTCCTTCTGCTTTTTCTTCATTCCTCCCTCGCTTCTCTCCCCATCTCATCCTCATACCTTCCTCTTCCCTCTCGTCCTTCGACTTTCTCCAGTTAAGTTTGTTTCCTTAACGCGAGTTTCTCTCGCTCGCCGCTTCGTTACTCGTATTGGATTACACAAAACGCGCCGAGTCCCTTATCGAGCTGCTTGGCTGAGGGTGACAACGTGCGAAACCTCGCGAAAAGGGCAAAACTCTCATTCTTCACGGGGGAAACGGAAGATTAACTCGAGTGCATTGCTTCAAACATTTCTTTTTTAACTCTCGAGATTAGGGTGTGAATGAACTTGAAACAATTAAGATGTTTTAGTAGAAATGATAAATTCCATAGGAATCAGATTTTATGTAAATTCAAATTCAATTTCGTGTAAAAATACTTTTGAATATAAATCAGCTATGACGTCCGCCTTTCATTACAGTATCGCCGGATGTTAACCGGAAAATAAAACTTGGGATAATTTTCTGGTTAATAGAAAGTAGGTCATTGCTCGGGTATAACATTTTTTCTCCGATTGGTTCACGTTGAAGGGTAGCGCGTAAAGGGGACGATGATGTTCGAGACGTACGGAAAAAGGGTCGACGGATCCATCACGCATTTATTTGATGTTTATATACAGTATATCCCATGTGCCTAACGTTAATAACGATCAGAAGGCGACACCGCACGTTCCGCATTATGATTTCAGCGCTTTGCTTTTAATTAAAATGCAAATCTATCTAGCCCAGAGTAAGAGAGGGAGAGAGAGAGAAAGATGGAGAAAAGGAGAAGCGAGAAATCGGGAGGTAAGACGGATTACGTCTGGGAAAAAGGGTGGAATGGGTTTCGACGACAAACACCGGAATATGATTAATTCAACGCAACTCCATCCTACGAAAGTTGCCTGTTTTACTCTCTTTCGTGTCTGATTATGGACCGCTAGGAATTTTGACATCTCCTGGACTCGCTACTCTTTCAGGGAGGACGTCATTTTTTCGCATTTTCCAATGAGTACGACCATCTTCCGCTTCTTCACATTCTCTTTCTTGATGATTGTGTACGTCACGCTTCTCTGCTTGTCCGAAGCCCCCGTAGGCCCGGAAAAATGCGCTGCCCATCCATTTTCCACTAAATAAATACTCCCATGAGATATCCTTCCGGGTACATTCGACCCCTTGAAAAAAGGGAAGCAAGAAAGAACGCTCCCCCAATGAGACTCATGCCTACCGAATCTTCCAACCAGAGTTTGTATGAGAACACTGTACCGAGGAAGTTTTCAGCCTTTTGCGATTGCTCATAAGGATTAATTTGCCACTTTTTTCAGATCTTGAACCTCTACATTTTTTTTTAATCAGGGACTTCAAAGGCTTCATGATAATCTCCGTCAATACGATTGATTGAAAGAACGACAGTTGATTAGACGTTTGAAGTATCAAGTATTAAAATATTCAAAATAATTACCGTAGTTTATTTTTATTGAGAATCGAAAGAATTTATGAAAGATTGCTCTCGGCCAAAATCCTTCTTCCAAATACCGACTTAAATATATCCCGAACGATAATCTACGTTTTCATGACTGACGCGCAACGTCTTTGACCTTCCGTGTTCACAGATCGGGACACGTGTGGGAAAACTGTCGGGCAGCCTACGAGGACATCGTAAAACACCTCGAGAGGTAAGCAAACAACAAAATCGTAATACAATAAAGAAAAAACCATAATTAATTGACAGTGATAAACGTTAATTGCGATGGAACGTTAAACCGTTTTCGAACTCGTAACGTTGGGAATTTCATTGGACCGCAAATCCGCTTCTAGCTCATTCCGATAATTCCTGCCATTTGACAAGCCAATCGTGGTTAAATGCGATGTCACGTGGCAGAGAAGGAACGTTCGACATATTCAAGTTTTCGACGATATCGTTTATCGCCAAGCGTTTCGGCGAACCAGCAGTTTTCGATCATAATTCCCAATTAGTCGAAAAATTGGTCGTATCCCGAACCGTGCGTGCGGAGGTCACTTTTCACCGGGAGCTATCTCACATTTTCCCGCGGCGAAAAATAAAACGTTTACTGGAAGAGCTCTCGGGGCATCATAAGCCGAGCATCGAATAGCGCCTAGGATTTCGATGCATCTGTCAGTTTTGTTGCACTCCCGATAAATCAGTATTACCGTCAGCATCCCGAATTTCCGGCGAGTCGAACCGCCAGTCTCGCTTGACGCGCTAATACCAACATGATTTGTACCGTTCGTCCTCGTAGCTCGCGATCTATCCGGCCTCCCATGTGTTCGGAAGCTTCGCTCGCATAAAGCCCGTCACACATGAACGCTTCTCACTCTCTCTTTCTCTCTCAGCATATAAGCGTATACATGATACAGATATGCATATATAGATGCCTCTGCGTATCTGTGTGTGTGTGTGTGTGTGTGTATAGTTGTCTCTCTCACTCTGGCTCTCACTTCCGATCGCGCCCTCGATTCGTCCCGGCATAACCCAACAGCGATCCAGCGGTGGCTGAAACCGCTACCCTACCATTCAACCTGCTGTCTCTCGACTGCACGAGCAGCGAGAGGGAATTTCGCTGGTTTACTCCGAGTTGTGATCCTCCCCGCGGCACCGACCGAGCCACGAGGTTACACCGTGATCCTAACCACTTGTCACTTCACGGGACGCAGATCATCGTCGCGACGTGCCCGTTCATCATTCAGGGATTAAATCATTCGACTTTACCTCTCTCTCTCTCTCTCTTGCTCTCTCCCTCTCTTTAGTTACAGCTAGATTTCTCTACGACCGTATCAAAGCCCATTTGCTTTTCCTTTTTCGGCGATTTCACGGAAGCTCTGTGAAAGCCGCAAACAACCTATGTTCTGGCTTGATCACCGGACACAGAAATCACAACTTTCTAGACACTATTCCTGAAAACTCTTTCAATCGAATGTGATTGGATATTTCTTATAATCATTTTGTTTCAATTTAAAAAAAATAATACTCACGGAATGTAATGCTTTTCTTTGTAATTTCCTTTTTATGAAAAAAGGCATGGGGTCAACTGTTGAAAGTCTGTGAATGACTGTTTATTAAATCCGCGAGCTAAATAATGCCGAAATACAAACAGGACGAGAGGGTTGAGGAAATGAGAATTGGTGGAGAAGAAAGGCAAAACGTGGAAACGGGTATGCAATTCCGATAAGGCGTTGAAGCCGGAGAATTGGACGCGTTAATGCAGAGAGGCAAAACTGTGACCGATCTGGAGGTTGGGAGATCGAGAGAGAAAGAGAAAAAAAGGGACGGCTTCGAGAGAAGGAGAAAGGAAATCGGCATTTGGCCCGGTGGAAACGTAATTTCCAATTCAAAGGCAATGACCACTGGCCATTGCGATATAACGTCAAAGGGGCAGTGTACGGAGACACACACGCAGAAACATCGTCGAGCCCTCTCCCGCTTCATGCTCGTTTCCCCTTGGCACGATCAGGGTCCGCGTCTCTCTATCTTTATTTGCTTTTAGCGAGCCACGCTGCTTCGTCAACCGGACAAACGCGTATTGTGATTTGAGCCTTTGACTCGGCGTTATACGGCGCCCGCGACTGCTGGTCACCGGCCCGATGAACGTTTGCCCCACGTTTGTCGGGGAGGTGTCCGAGGGTTGAAAGTTCCGTGGGTGGAGGAGAATACAGAGAAAACGAATGGGAGTAACATTGCGGTGGGAGTGAGATAGAGAAATGAGGCTAGAGAGAGAGAAAAAGGGGTGAGAGAGACTCGAGTCAACCCTGGACGCCACACACGATATACGGAATCGCGCAGGGGGTGCCAAAAGGGACGTTCGAACGCGAGAGCCGCGCCCGTGAATATTCATGGCTGACGTGCCCTAGACGAAATCGGACGCGTTGCGACTGACACTGATGTAAACCTTTTGTTTATCCACACGGGCCACGATTCGACGCTCCCGAGAATCTCTTCTTCTGTCTCTCGTTACGATAAAAAAATCTCCTTTCACTGAAACTCGATACAACCATTTCTTCCTTTTTGGAAATTTTTCAACAGTTTGTTACAAAGTCTTTGTATATGTAGGTTCTTTTATTGGCTGAATCGTATCGGTCACCCCTTTGCAAATATCACTTTTGTTAAATCGAGCATCCTAGGTCGTGAATTTCCGTTCGGAGTACACATTTTTTAATCCTAGCTTTCTCCCTTTTTTGTGAATTCTACTTTCGTGGATATGACTCCGAGCGCGCTCGTAATACTTATTTTGAAGCTTTTAAATTCATTTGCATATGGTTATCTGAAAAGCTGATTGTAAGATAACTGAAATGTGCTGTTTAGAACTTTCTAGGACAAGCCAAGTTCTGATTAATCGCTGGTGCATTGGTCTCCGCTGGCAAGTGTACATGGAAAGGTTATTAATCTTTCTTCGTTCCTCTTTTCTCTTCGTATGGCATGTCGCGGTTGAAGTTCAACCGATTGCGATCCGTTTTAATCCCGATGATTCGTTCAGTCTAATCCATTTGGATCTTCCTCGAGAATCTCGGCCCACGGAATTCCACGAGTGTCAGCTTTTAGCAAACGTAGGCAGAGTACTAGAAATCGTTATTTATCGCGAAATGGGAAGACTCCGTGGGTTCGCATCCTGGAAAAAGGATAAAGGTCGGGAAGAGTGTTTCGGTTAATTAAATCCTTTCGGAAGGAAGGATTGGCTCTGGTCCGGACGATTCATCAAGCACGCCCTTGCTTGTGAGTCTTTAGACAACGAGGATGAATCTACTTCGCTAGCCCTCGCGGATTCGATTCGACACCGGGCTTCCGTCCATCCCCCTCAAATCTTTAAACTCTCGCTTTCTCATTCGCTGCCTCTTTCTTTCACTCTTGTCCCATTGTAGGATTAATAATCGGCTCGATTTAATTCATTGTCTCTCATAATCCCTGGCAAACATTTACGAAATTCATTCGCTTCCTTCCCTCTTTCATACTTCATACTAAACAGCAAGAGTTCTGACGAAAATTTTCATCAAATCGTCGAACGATTACCGAGAGAGGTTTATTAAAACTTGTTCGTCCGACATTGAATCATGAAATATAATCAGAAGCATTTTAATTTCTCACAATGTGTACGTTAATGAGACAAACGATTTTTCCAAGTTTCACAAAAGCAAACGCAAAATCAAGATGAGTACTTTAAAAACATTCAATTAGTAAACAAGCAAAATCAAATGTCAATGAAAGATTATTCAATCTACAAAAACCACAAAAAATACAACAAAAATATATTAGTATATATAAAACACTTCTCGAGGGTCCAATGATACGCCTATTTCAATCTTATCAAGGCTGTAGTCGATTTTTATCGGCATCCTATTAAAATATTTGCAATTTTTTTCCAATCCCCTCTTTATCAAAATATTAAATTTAGGTGTAATAATCTCCAGCTGAAGGACCGATAACCCTTCCATAAAAATATTCATGCGAACATATATTGCAAAGAACTGTATGTATAATAAAGAGGCGATAAATCAATCATTCCTGCAAATGAATTTTGTGATCCATCGTTAATAAAATGAAAAATAATAAAATGAGAATATTGTCGAACCATTTTGAGTCACATTTTCCTTCAACATTTCACCGTTTATAAGCTTTGTTGATTATTTGTAAAAAAAGATAATACATCGTTGACTTTTACGAAAATGTAGCGCGTAAACGCGCAGCATCATCGAATGATACGAAGGGCGAACGCGCGAGTTGGCTGTGAGTAAGTAATATTAATGGTGTCGGGTGTCGGTGATGTCTGATGGCCCGGGCATCAGCTCGGGTCTGTATCAATGCCTACAGTCTTGGCTAATGTCGGCTTCCGCCGTTGGCTCTAAAAGTACACAGTCACTCTGGCATAATTCACGCGGGCATTGTCGTTATGATTTCGGGGGATGAGGCGGAGTCATGTCGACATTTTCTACTTCCGCTCAACCCTGAGCTTTTCCATTCCCTCTCTTTCGCTCTTTCGGAGTTTTCTTGACGTCTGAGGGTCCGTTCCTTATCGGAAAGACCTTTCACTGCACATATATCTACAAACATCGTAAAATATAACTCGGTCTTTCTCTCAGGCGTTGGTGTTCGTGGTCCGATCATCTCGTATTTCCCTTCGGAGCCTATTCACTCGGTACGGGAAAATAGAACGGTGAGGTGGTCTTCGGAGCCGCTTATACTCTCTCGGTGCTCCTGCTTCTCTCGCTTGACGACGAGACATCATTAATTACGGCGCACGGCAAGGCGCGCATCTTATCGGAAAAGACATCTGCTGGAAAATAATATTCATAAAGTTGAATCTATGCAGGCCGCAATGACGACAAAGTACACCCCAGTGAGTTTAACGTTTCGCTGTCTTCGTATTTCGTTTTGCACTCTTCTTCCCTCTCTCCTTTTTTTTTATTCTCTTTTCATTTTTCTTCCGCGCAAAATCGCTACCGTCGTTACACCGTGAAGAGAATCGTGATCGAGACGTGACGCTTTAAACAACGAGATTCATGTCCTTTTCTACCTTCATCGTTCGCTCTTTTTTCTCGAGATACTTGCAAAATCCCCGGCAACTCTGTCGCAACGCTGCAGTGATTGCCGAAGAAATACGGCGACGCCGCGACATAAAGCAATATCAAGCATGGTAATTCCTGACGCGATGATCCTTTTTTTCGGTCGTTTGTTATTCGCCTCCTTTCCCGCTTCTCATCAGTGAAAATTGACTTCACTGTCGTTTTTGCAGTGGGTCGCAACTTCTCACCAAAACTCAAATTATTTTCAATTAAATATTTCGATTCATGTGCATTCCATTGTTTCTGAAAATTTTCAACAATCCGCTTACGAAGACCTCATCGGATTAATTGTAGCTTGAAGTGATCGAATTTGGCGCATATCTTGGCGAATTAATCGCGAATACGAATTCATTAAGTTTCGCGGAGTGGCGCACACGCGATGATACGAGAGCTCTGGAATAAAAAGTACGCCGCGTGGTTAATTCGCATTCGGCAGATCGTCGAGACGGATAGCGCCGCTGGTCGCGTCCCCACGATCATCCTTTCTTTCTCTCTCTCCCTCTCGCGCATATCAGTATACGGAACGCTAATTGCTCACAAACGAACTGTCGGCAGGGATGCTCAGCACGCACGTGAGGTCCGATTACCTCGCACCGACACCTCTCGTACTAATTCAACCACTGCGGCTTATAACTTGACGTTTACGGAATAAAAAAGAAAGAAAACTTTTGATAAATGATTTGACGAAATATTCACAAAAAGAAATGATAATTACAAATTTTTTCGCAAATTTTTTATGAGAATTCTTCAATACAATTATAGGAATGATGCAATAAATGAAAATAATCTTTCCTTTTCGATAAACTACGCTTTTACTTATTATTCATTGCTTATATGTTAATTAACGGCTGTGAATCGAAATACGAATGACAAGGGAGGAAGTAACAGATCGCGAGTTGTGCAGTCACGAAAGGAATATCATCGTAGTCGGTCGCTAAGTTAGACGATTAATATTACGATGTCAGGTGTGCGAATGAGGTGCGCTGAACTTTATTCTTGTCGGAGACCGTTCGCTCTCGCTTGTCAGTGAATTTTCGCACGTGCTGTTTATCTCTCGGTTAATTAAACGAAGACGAACGTTTGTCGTTTTATTGTGCTCTCGAGCTCAGTAATTCTCGTGGACGAATGAATGGATAATACAGACACGAAACGTTTTTTTTCTTGTTCCTGGAATCGGGAATTACGAGAAATTATATTGACGTGTGCGGACATTCGCTCGAAAAAAGACAGATTGCACGAGGAATGATAAAAAAATCGTCTAGTAGAACCGCTCGCCTGAGGACACGGAGTCCCCAAAAAATGACCTGGAAAGAATTAATTTTGTTTTCCAGTTATCCTTGAAAAAGAACGATCGAGGATCAGAATTGCTCGATCGATTATGCAAAATTTTCGTTCGAAAATCATTTCACCTTGACTTCTTTATTCTTCACGGTGAGAGAAAGAGAGAGGAAGAGATCCAAAAGAAACGAAAAAATCTGAAAAGGAAAGATCGATTCTTCAAGGATTGAAGATAATTAGCGAAGGATATGGCCCTTTTTATCCTTCGAAATCAAGAATTTCTGACCCCAGAGCGCCTCACCTGGAAATTCTGGAGAAATCTTGGATCGCGTGTGCGCGGTCTTGTTGAAGCAGTTCAGCGGGAAAGGACGCAGATTTGATACGATACAGGAAGAGAAAAAATAAAATAGTGACGTCTGGAGCGAAGCGAGACTTGAGGATTGACCGTGTGATACGTGTAAATATTTTATGTGAAAGAATATAGGTTCTTTTTGGCACCCGATTTAAAGTACCTCTATCATGCTCGATCCTTTCTCCGAAGTGATTATCGTATAGCCATTGGCTCCACTCTCGATCATCCTCGAGAGAATCCCAACGGATTATCCTTTAAAACGAGTCAGGAATCCTGCCAGCCACGCCAAAATTCTTCCGTTTGTCTCGGACCAGACTCTCGTATATAATTTATTCGTCTGTGAAGGATCGTCGATCAATGGATCAAGCGGTCAGGATTTTTCGTTGGAACTTTGAAAAAAAATGTTACGAGATGAGGACCAAAATCGAGGAGATTTTATTATTTAGCTATCAACAGAAGTAACATTCGGAAATTGTACTTTATCCCTGTAACACGCTCCGACGATTGCTCTTATTCTAGGCTTCGAACGAGTAGAGATCGCTGGCGACTGATGAATCTCGGAACGAAATGTCCAAAAGATATTGCGTCATCTTGTAGGGCTCGAAGTTCTGAAATCTTTTGGGGATGAGACATGATGAAGTACAGAGTCTTGGCCCATTGCGGACTCTTCGCGGACAGATTAATGTTCATAGCTAATGAAAAGTGATATAAAAGCAGGGGACCGGTAGCCTCTCTGCGAGAGGTCCTGAAAGGAACGTTAACGCACTTGTTACATGAACTGTAAATCTTTCGACTCGTAAAATCCTCCTCAAGCCGGTGCACACTTGACGCTCTTTCTCTTCTGTCCTCGCATCAGACTTTGAGATCAATTCCGAACCAGGATGGATGGCGCCTTTTTCACCTTTTGCACCCGCGCCGAACAAATCTTGACGCCAGCTTTTCACGCATGGCACATATGTTTTCGCCTTTGACTTTTTGCAAAATTGTCGTACATACATGGAGCAAATTTTGTCAGCCCATCAAAAATGTGCGACATTAAGCATTGCTTCGAGGACGATGAACTTTTAACCTCAATTTTGACATAATATATCGAATGCGACAAATTTTGTATAAATTTTTTAATGCACTGGACTGTCGCAACCAAACTCAAACAACCGATTTTTCTAACGAAAATAAATTCTTTTCATTTTTCGCATTCAAAACTTTTGTCACGAACTATATGGAAATTCAAATAAGGTGATCGCGTTCTAGCACTGTTTCATCCTATACCGCCAGTTCATCATCTCTATGCTCTTGAAACTTGAGAAACTGACGATGCATGACTATTTTTGAGTTGTTACTTCAGAATATGTTACCCTAAAATTTATAAATAATATTCACATTTCATTTTTCTCATAATTTTTTAGTAATGATGCTCATCATTATTTTTCATTAATTTTCGCCTGTGATGAGTGACAGTCGGTTCGAGTCTGTTGGAAGACTCGGAAGGTTTAAGGAGGCGAAGAGTGATAAGAGGAATATTTGCTCCCGTCGGCTATTAGACGTGTATGTACTAGTAAACGGGTCGGGAGAGACGTTCTCCTTCTCCTTCTAGTTAGAGCGCGCGCATTAGCGTAGCAAGGAGGCGTATGTTGTTCCAGGGTGACTGCATTTTATTATAACGAGCCAGGAATAACGAGGCGAACTCGGGCACGCGACAAAGCGGGCTCCTGGCGATTAATGTCGAGCAGGCAGACCACCAGGAGGCGTTGCGAAGACGTACAACTCGTCGACACTCGACAAACAAAATGGCGACGTCTACGACACTCTATAAATTCAATATTACCGAGTATCGCGCCCGTACGACTCTGAATTGCCGAGAGAAGCGTTAAATAATCCACGGGAGACTAGAGGTGACAAAATGATGATTAATTAAAAACATAATTAGTCGAGCAGTGTCGGAAGCGTTCATAAACCATCACGCGTTCGTCGAGCATCGAGACGAAACGGAGGTCTCTCGTTTTAACTCAAACCGAAAGAGCTCCACCCACTGTTCGCTAATGTACCGTGAAATTGTCATCGGCGCTCACCTTTCTCCCGTTCTCCTTTATTTTTCATCGTTTTTCCGGAGCAACAGGAGCCTCGTTAACGAACCAAACCTCGTCAAAACTCTCTCGCGTTTCTCCATCGAGTTGTTGTGCCTCTGCATTTTTTCAGTGTCGGAAAAATGATTGGCAGGAAGCGAGCGAAGATACCTCGATGCTAATTCGATCGAGTCGACGACCCCTTTCAGAGTTAACGAGACTGCAGCGACGCCCATTCTTCAAAAATACGACATTCAACAAAAGTAACTTCTTTTTCCTTTACGTCTCATTCTCTTCACTCGATATAAAAATAGCATCGTTATTGTATATTTTTCCATTCAAAACGATGGCAGTACATCACGAGAGGCGTTCTCCTCTCTCTCGATTCGATCCATAATTTAATTAGGCTTCTCTTTCTTCAGCTATGATCCTGCTAAATCAACGAAAACAAATGTTCATGCGAAGAAGACAATAGCTAGTTTTCTGTCTTTCATTTCATCTCTCCTTATTTCGTACTTGGCACTTTTTCATTCTCGCTTCTTTTCCGTACTGTAGCAAAAATCCTCAATTATAGCCGCGGCACGTAGAGAAAAAAAAAAGAAGCGGAATTGGGCGTGTACGAAAGTTGAAGATTGGATCGTTGTTTCGTAGGTGTGCGGAGGCATTGTGGTGGTCAAGATATATTGTTATTAAATGGTTCCTTCGACGCTCCACACACGCCAGTATATTACGTACCGTGTCTCTTGCCCGCATGACGTATAGGAATATATACGTTTTGCGCGCACGTACACTAATAGATTTGGTCGATCTTGCTCGTCTCGCCGACTTGTCCCTTCTCTCTCTCTCTCTATCCACATGGACACAAATGTCGAGCCTCCTGGGGGCTCACCGCAGTCTCTTATTTATGCCCTCGTGACATGCGATTCCTCCTCTCTCTCTCTCTCTCTCTTTCCCATCCCTATCTTTAACACACACGTTCTTTCCTCTCGACATGTGTATATCTGTATATTGTGCAAAGGAGAATCCCCGCAATCTTCGCCCGATACTTCGTTCTCGAGTAAGAAATACGTATGGAGTCTTCCTCTCCAAACTAATACCGAAAAACATTGTTTTCAAGTTTTTCTGACGGATGAAAAAATGTTCGTTTTTGAACTCTCAAATAACAAGGTACAAGCGAAATATGTTGAGAACTTTATTTCATGAATTATGTAACTCAACGTCAACGTAGGTTACTTTTTTTGGAAAAACTGTTATCTGTATTCAAGAATTGTGACTAACTTACAATTTTGGTTGGGTTCTGCAGAAGGAAAACAGTGTATTTCAATGTTATCAGATGTAAAATAAAGGTATCGTTGAATGAGGAACAAAAGACGAGTGATCACGTGTTGAATCGCGATGAGCGTTGTGCCCTTTCCTTCTCGAGTGAGGCGATAATGAAATAAATAGAAATATAAAAATGAAAAAAAAAACAAAGTGGAAAGATGTATCGTTCAGGTCGCTCGGAGCTTTCTCCTCATTTCCACACAAAGTATATACACTCCGACCGGTAAATCCTCCCTCACGTCCATTCTATCGATACGACTAATATATTTTATCCCCCGCGTCTATCGATCTCTCGGACGATTAATTGCTACGATTAATCCATCGTAGAAACCTATAACGATATTTCATATTAACACACAGACGTACGCAGGCTCGCTGTTTCGATAAAACCATTTAAATCCATGACTTTCAATTACTTCAAATTTTTGTTGACTTTTCATTAAACTTCTATCTCCAATGCGATTAATTTCATTGCATGTAACGTTGATTTATTATTTTCATTTCCATTTGAAGAAAATAAAATCAATTTTATTATTAATCTTAAATTTTTAATCTAAAACGTGAACAGTGACACCACCTGAAGAATACATAATTTTTATCCAATCATTTGTCTGATGTTAAAAAATTCA
Organism: Cremastinae sp. B BG-2022a; assembly: GCA_030522605.1. Classification (NCBI taxonomy): domain Eukaryota; kingdom Metazoa; phylum Arthropoda; class Insecta; order Hymenoptera; family Ichneumonidae; species Cremastinae sp. B BG-2022a. Next base: position 39,555 of record JAPYYX010000094.1, read on the forward strand.
TAAAATTGAACAAATGCAGCAAAAAATTGGGCATAATTCAGGATGATAAACAAATTGTGAAAATTATTTTCATAAACATCGTAAATTGTCCTCAGGTTAAAAAAAAGAATAACGAATATTTCTAGAAAAAGAGACTCAAATCACGGAGTCAAATATAGAAAAATATCGGGCTCGTGCCATTTCGTTTTCAGCATGTCCAAACGCGGAGGAACGTTTGTATAGATGGACAAATAGATATAACGTGCGCACGCGTTACGAGAAAAGGCACCCGTTCGGGCTTTTCGCAGGCACTTTTGATAATGAACTAATATTTGTCCTGTCCGAGGAGTGGAACGTTCTTGCCGGTGTGTTTTACCGTGGAAAGACAGCTTATTGGAGTCGAAACGTGAGTGAATGAGAAAACGTTCCGTTTGTCCACACACTTTTATACACATCGCGCTTTCACGTGCACTTACATTTCAAATTTTTTCATATATAGGCATATATATTTAAGTACCATATATATATATGTGTGTGTGTATTATAAAATAACGTAGTGTGTGAGGAATCCGCATAAGTGGGCATTCTATAACTCTCGTCGGCGTATTATACGCCCGTATATACCTAGTGTAACACACGTAGGTGCGTATATAGCAACTCGGTCGCGTGTTATCAGCGACCCTTCCGCAAATACGCGTTTGCCCCCGGGGCCATGGATCCCACGACCCCGCCAGTTCAGCAGCCCTCTCTCCCCTCGAGTCTCGCATATACGAGCACGTTCGTTCAGCCTTCGCGTCGGCTAGTTTTACCCTACGAAACTCTTCTATAGTCATATTTGCATGCGTTTCCTTCTGCATTCTCTTCACTCGCGCATTTCTTGTATTTCTCATTTTTTACTTTTTTTTCCCCCTTCTACAAGTTATTTTACTAATTATTACACCGCAAGTATACTCGCTATGAAACGAATTTTATATCGAGATATTAAATATGCGTGAGATTTCATTTTTTAAATTTATTGTGAACTTTTTTATTTAGGATGAAATTAGAAATTTTATCACTGCTGAGTGCGAAATGAACTAAAACATTTACTTTGATCCTTGAATTATTAGAGAGTGTTTTTTAAGTAGAAAAGAATTGTTTTTTGATGAGCAAAGAAAATCTTATTGTTATTTTCCTTTTCAACATTTTTTTTGGTGTCAATGTGACACACTTATACTGCGTTTATCGTTCAAGACGAATTAAACTTTAAGATGACAAACGAGCAAAAAAATGTCGTGACACGACATCCGGATACTCTCGACGTAAGAATAATCGTTTTTCAATTGAAATCCGGATTGCGGAGGAAAGTCTCGAGAGAACGATCGTGGGAGAAAATGAAATAACGGAGAAAAATGTACTGTATGTGACAGAGGTCGATTCTTTTACTCCTCTCTGCTGTCGACGATATTTTGTTTCCTCTCTCATCCTGTTTCACCGCTATCTATCATGATTGTAAAAATGTTTTTGACGTCGATGACAATCTCGAGAATGGTCCGGAGGTGGAGAAAAAAACTTGCGCCTAAAAACTTGGTGAATGATCCGATTGAGGAAAGAAAAATAACGTCTTCGCAAGATCTGAAGTACAATATCGAATGTTTTTTGGGGTCTGCTGGGGCCGAAATTTAAAAGAATTTAAATAATATCCCTCTCGTGGATATTTTAAGGCATTCTGCGGATTTTTTCCAACTCTCTTCTCCTTTTGTCGATGGCGCCAACTTTGCCACGAACACAGATGTGGCTGTGCCTGTAAAAAAGTGAGACGGTCGTACAAGCATAAATCGCAAGATACAGGAGAGGATGAGCGTCGCAACTCGCACATGAGAGATTTCACGTGGAATCTACAATTCTAAAGCTTTCCATAAAACACTCGACAAAACGCTTGGCCCGCAGTTTTCAAGTGCTCCCGACCACCTTCCACGTCTGTCTATGTACATTTTCACTCTTGCCTCTCCCTCCTATTTTTTCTCTCTTCCACACGTTGTAATGTCGTATTCGGTATACACTTGGTCTCTTTCGGTCTGGCCCTCCGTCTCTCTCGAAGTATGTACACCGAGGCCAAGAGCCAGGCAGGGGGATAGTCGACGATTCTGTTGAACTATGTAAAACTGCTCGGTAACCTCTTTAATTTACATAAACCGCAATATTTAAACTGCATGTATGAAATTTACAGATTGCCATTGATAATTTGCTTGATTCGCGAATTTGACGAATTAAAAAAAAATTGAATTTTTAGACTGTTGAGTCAATTTTACAATCTTTTTCTATAGTCAACAGCAAAAGAAAGAATCCGCGAATATATAAAAAAAATCATTAACTTATATACTCGCTATGTTCGACTTTGATTTATTTTCTTAATCTCTGTTGTGATAGCCTTAATTATTGTATCAAAAAGCATGAGCGTTTAAGAAACACAGAAAAAGTAAAAGATATGTAAAACAGAAAAACTGGCGCCACATGATGTAAAAACAAAAACCTCTGGTTCTCATTGAGAATCCTGCCCGTAATACATAATTCTTCTCTTCTCGTATGACGGTGTACACAAAATGACACGAGAGTGGATGCACGTGTCCGACAAATTTCGTGCATCGTGGAATGCAGTTTTTGAACATTGGAAAAAAAGAAAGTATATAATCTCAAAAATCTGATGGTGTAGGCTCTCAATGTTTTCGAACCTCTGTTAAAGCTTGACTCGCATTTTTTTTTTTCATGTTTTGATTTAACTCGACGTGAAACGCTTTATGCACTACCGGAGTGTATATATTTCCTCAACAAGGGGAAGGGATACGAGGAATTAGCGTTTTTTCCATGTTGCACGATTCTCGCTCGTTCACTGAACAAACAAGCGATGATAAAAGTACGCGTTTGAGGCCTCGAGGAGATGTGAAGGAGAGAAAGAGCCCGGGAGAGAAGAGAGTACATCTGGAAGTGTGGATCATCAGTCACGGCCCATCTGTGGCGGTTTTCGGCTCATACCGCGCTTGCACAGCTTCTCGATATCGCTCCAAAGCTCTTCTCTCCCTTTCTCTTTTTCTCTCTCTTCCTCTTGTTCTCTCGTTCACGATTCGTCTTAGTACGCAAGGAAAAGAGTGCTGCTTCGGTGATACCTAAAAACCATTTGTCATCGCCGAGACTTAAATCTACATTTTCTCACTCACACGGAGGAGCCGGGTAAAAGCAGCGACTCAAACGAGACGAAAGTCCGTTTCGTTGTTTCGTAAGTGCTCCAGTTACGAGCTGAGTGGATATTTATATTTCTAACAATTTATTGGAGACAAGGAGAGAAATGTTATCCTTTCGAATTGCTAACAGGAATCTTGGACTAATTTTAGAATCAAACCGGAGCTTCGAGATCATAAAATCTTTCGGTCTTGTTGTTGGCTCCGGCTCGCCCCGCGTTATTTCATTTTCAATTTATTTCTCGGGGAATATTCGAATTTGTAGCAAACTCGATTATATATCATCTCGTACGGATTCGCGCGAATCGCGAGCGACTCGTAAAAAGAGGCTCGCGCGCTATTGCGGAAATTAGTAGGACGCGGTTGTTCTCTCGTCCGGGCGAGGAAATTTCGTCAAACACGCGTCAGCGAATCGACGAGTTATTTCGCTTAGCTTCCGAAAGCAGGTGCATTATTCGAGCACGGAATATATGGTTTACGACAATTTTATTGCCGGCCCCCGGTGTTCAGCGGTCGTATTTAACGTTTTATCCTGCCGCCAGCGAGTCTCGGCGAGAGTCCTGCTCGCCGCGCGTTTTCCATTCCGGACACAAGCGCTTTTTAGTCAGTTTCTCCTGGCAAAGGGTAAGGATTTTATTTTAACTACGAGGAAAGGGTTGACCACGTCGTATTAACCATTTTCTGTCTCTTCTTCCCCTTTCGTCTCCCTTTCTCTCTCTCTCTCTCTTTCACACACACACACACTTTTTCTCTCTCATCTCTCAAAATCCTCTTTCACTCCCTTTTTATTCTCCTCTTGCGCTTACGCATCCGTGTTTCCGATCGTTTCATAAAAGTCGTCTGGCACATTTGTTTTACTATATTATTGCCTACGGTCAGACGATAACGCAGGCTCGAACCCGTTTTTGAATATTATTTTATTATCGTCTATACGAGCCAGTCCTCGAGACTCTCTCGCGAAACGATGCGGATTATGAGAGAGACTTCTTCTCGCGCATTTTTTTACACTTACGGTGGAAAAGAAGAGCAAGAAAAAGAGATACGAGAATTTTACGAGAGAGGGGTATAAGATGACTGCTTCTGGTCTCTAAGAATCATATCTATTCCCTCTCTTATACATCAGACATACTGCGTTCTCGGATATTCTTATTTTTCTCCTCACATTGTAACAGATTGTTCGAGAGCTTGTAACGTTTCATTTGAATATCGGACGGAATAAATTTACCACCGGACTGATATTCAAATGAATTTTTATTGCGTTTGGATAAACGTGCTTCGAGGATGAAGCTTAAGATGCTTCTCGATTGATTGACATTAAACACACCGATCTAATTAAAATGAACATTTTCTCTGCGGCGAAACGAAGTTTATAACCAAATCGAATAAATTCGCTTTCTTTTTCAACGCAGTCGAAATAATAATGAAAAAACCTCACGCCCCAAAATCGTGCTCGTTGAATTCACATCCCTCGTAAAAACGTTTCTCTTATTTTTTTTTTCCTCGGAGTAACTCGATCGTCGTCGACGTCGTTGTAAGAAAGTCGCAGCTGGCACATCGCGGAAAATTACGAGGTGTGCGTTGGGGGTTAAGACGCGTTCGCAGGACGTTTTCTCTCCGTGTCCCGTTGACAAATGACGAAGTCAACTTTTATTATTTTAGATGCGGCCCATCAGCGATCATGAGGAAATCCCTCCGACGTACACTTTCTCCCCTTCTCTCGGATACATTTTACATACATTTTCTTTCCTCGCGGACTGTCGCGGTTAAGGAGAACAAAAATTGCGAGGGTTCTTTCATCTCTTGACAAATGGCTCCAACTTTTATTCGACAAACTTTCTTCTCTCGCTGGAAAAAATTTCAAAATAACGGAGTTTGAAAAACTCGAATTCATGATTGATTGCAAAAATTACATTTCAAAATCGGTTTTTATTTTCTCAAACACTTTACTTCATTTTTCTTATTATTGTTACATTATAATACTCATTTCATCATTATCATAATACTTATAAAAAAATTTCATAGACTTTTATCTTTCACAATAAACGAATTCGTTGTTTTGTATTCATTCCCTCGAACGAGAAAAAATGAATCTTATTTCTGGTACACCCTTGAACCCCGAGTGTTTTCGAGGCTCGCGTGAAAAAAGGTTAAGAAGAAGTGATCGAACGGGAAGGGAAAGAGCTTAGTGCTTTCTGATAAAGAAAAATATTGCGTGGCCAATATGCATCCCCCCCGAAGTCAGTCTGTCATTTTTTTCTGCTCTGTAACAGAACATATCGAGAGAGAAAGAAAAATGTTTCCGTTGTTCTCTCTCGTGAGAAATCTTGTTCTCTTTCGTCCCCGATCTTTCTTCTACTCTCTATGCAAACGAAGGATCGTTACGGTTATACGCGTTATCCGCCCTGAGGTGTATTGTGTATATACGTGTACAAAATATAGTAGGAATATGTATATAGATACAATAACGCGTGTACGCGCGGAGTAAGAGCATTGATTCGGCATGAGCGAGGATTGATCGAGTGCTTCTCAATTTCCAGACTCCTCCCACTACCACCCAGCCACCCTCTTATAAACGCCACCTACCCTTCCGTTATTTAACCCCCTCGAGCGTCTCGAGCATTTTCTCAACCCCTGCGAGGAAATTGGATGTGCTTTTCTAAGTACCCGACGAATCATACGGGCGCAAGCTCTCCCATACATGCGAGACTCTTTTCTCTCTTATTTCTCTATGGATATTATATCGATTGCTCCTTTCCGCCCCTACAAATCAAGAACTTTTCCTCCTCTCGGGTTTAATGCATTTTTCGATCCCGCTTTTCACCTCGAGCTCAACGTTTTAATCGGATCCATTCACCTCAGGCTTCCATTAGAAAGGATCCAAAAGCCTGCGAAACACTGGAACGATCAATCTTTCTTCTCTCTCTCTCTCGCTCTCTAACTTTTTTACGAAATGTATTTTCTACGATTTTCTAATCAGCGTCTCGTGACTCGGTTGAAATCTGGTTGATATTTCTTCTCGGAAGTAAAGATATGACAATAATAACTCCAAAATATACAGTAATATATACTAAAAAAATGGGAGCAAAAGTGCATATGTATACGGAATTCTAAAGTAATAAGAGATTTCTAAAGAAATAAGAGATTTAATAATTTATTGATGCATTAAAATAAGACCTTTCTCATTTTTAAAACTCATTCTCGCCCTTACAATTGTTTTGTCATCATCCCACTCGTAATGATGTGTTGATAAATAATTTACGATTTTTTCGATTGATAGAGAGGGACAAAAAAAATATTATACTCCACCGGGGAACTCATAGAATAACCGAAGAAATTACATATTCATCATTAAAATATATTTCGACAATGGCAAAAGAAACAAGAATAAAGTCTTTAAAACGAGAGCGGCAATGAATCGTAAAACAGTTATGAAAATTCACATGAATTTCAAAAAAGAAGTAAAGACTGAAGTATAAATAATAATTGTACATATGCACATATACAACAAATTCTGGGTTTGACATCGTATGAGAAACGTCGGTAAAAAGACTGAAAAGTCTTTTCGTTGCAGCTGTCTGCTCCGCTAGAGTGACATTAAAATGTGTTATTCCAGTTATAATATTATAATATTAAAATCCGAAGTTTTTTCCATTTCCATGATTTTGCACGGCCAAACGTCAGCCCGTCAAAACTTCTTGATCCTGTACAAAAAAGGGTCGAAAACGCTCGCACATCAAGAACTGTGCATTTCACTGCACTGTCCATCAATAAAACGGACGCCGACTATGGTCGGTATCCGTACAATACGGGTCATAACGATACCGACTGCAGTTAGCGCTCGCAACGAAAAAGGGTCAAGCTCTCATGAAAAATTGTCACGAATATGAACGAAAAGATTGAAATAGGAAAATTGATTTTGAAACGAAAAGTAAAAGCTGTTCCGGTCATATATTCTGCGTTTGACATCGTAATGCGGCGTGTTGGACGCGATCTGGGCGAGAAATCGTTGCGGGGGGTTTTCTGACAGCTCGCGAAACGTTGCGTTTCAAAGTTCAGTCCGAAAGCTCTGCCGACAAAAGAATTCATACGCGTACGCGTATTAATAAACATTGTCGTGTTGAGAAAAGCGAGAAAGGGACGAGACGAGAGGGGTCTCGTGCCCGGAACACACACCCCTATTCTATAGTTAAAAAGACTAAAACGCTCGCGCGCGAATGCCGCGATCGTTGTTAACCCCCTTTCTCAGGCCCCGGGATCGCAAAATATTTCATTTCGTGTCCCCATGAACGTTCAATTTCAGCCCAGGTGTATACCCTCCTCCTTTTTCGTCGTCTGCTGCAAAAATTCGTTCAGGGATATTGGTATATATAGAACAATCGAAAATTTGACATCTCTCCTCCGCATTCGTACCGGAGACATTCCATTTCGATCATTCCGTATTTACGAGGCATAATATTAACAAGAGCGAGAATTATACGCCTCTTTTGATCTCGAGATAACTCTACATCTGTCGATCTTCAAAGAGAACATATATATGAATATTAAATTTTCAATTTTGTAAAGCTGTTTTTCAATGGAATTTTTACATAGAATTGTGTATGCGTGCGGATGGAAAATTTACATGCATCGGGGTATATTGGCAAAAAAATGAAAGCTAAAAGCTCGTGGATCGGTCTTGTTCTCTTTGTTCAAGAGCTTCATTTCCTTATTTCTTCCTTTATATCCTTTTCTGATTATATACATTTCTGATTTAATACACTATTGTCGGTGCTACCCTTCCGCCCTCTGTTCTTCTCCGGCTCTTCTTTTGCCATTGCTTTTCAAAAAGTCCGTACGGACATCGAATCTTGCGAGCAGTCGAAGCTCTCGCTCTTTCCAGGCACAGTCGTTATCTGTACACGATTTGAATAGGGTTTAATGTTACTCCCGTTCAAAGAATTTCATTCCCTCTTTCTCATCGTTAAGCCCAGACAGGATCCCTCTCTCCTCAGAAAGCTTCCTTAGCCACATTTCTCATTTCTCCGGACAGTTTTGAACAACGTAAGTAAATCTGCAAATAATTCAATGCGAGGAGTTTTCACCCCGAAAGCTTAGTTATCCTTAAATTATGACTCAGAATGAAATGAGAGATATAAAAATTTATGTTTCTTCTCATTCGCGCTTTTAGCTTCAAAAAATCTTTCGAAACGATGTGCATTACGTTCTCTTGAATTATCAATTTAATCTTTTCATCCCGCGATATATATACGTATACAATAAAATAGTTTAACATGAAACACAATAAAAAAAAAATACAATGCACACAGTGAAAATGATGGATGAGTTTAGATTTACATTATTTTCCATGAGAAAATGTATTTGATCCATCGGCGCCAAAATTCCGAGCGATTCTGTAAATAACCAAGTGCGAATCTCCGTAAAATTCTTAATTAGCGTTAAATTATGGAGAGCTTTGCAACGGGAAACGAACGCAATAAATACGAGAGCGGCGAAGACTGCGACGAAGATTTTCGTTGAGGAAATATGAGGACGGGGATGCGCACGGTTGAACGTGCGTGGAATATTAAATTCCCGCGGAATTCGGTAAGTTTTGAAGGAAAAGCATAATGCGGTTGGCCGGTAGATGGCGTACAGTCGGAGCCGGTGATGTAGTACCGAAGTTTGAGGCAAGGGAGTCTTTTTCCTTCTTCACCAAGTTCCATCCTCGCAGTCTCTTTTCTCTCTCCACCGCGAATCTTTTACTCGTGTTCTCGCGTTTCGGCATAGCTTAGAGGGCAGCAATCTTTTATTATTAGCGCAGGGCTTTCGCCAGACAATGAAAGGAAAGGAATATGATATTGTAGAACAGCCAAGCAGTCTCTCGCTTTCTCCTTTCTCTTTCTCTCCACCTCCTCTCCCCCCCCCCCTTCTCGTTCTCTTTCCCCCTTTTTACCCCCTGGCCGGATATATCTCTCTTTTCCTACCAGAAGCGAGTGAAAGGGAAGCTATTGTCGGTCTCTTTGAATTTTAAAGTCACCGATCGATACGACTCGGGGGTGGATGCGCCTTTAGTGTGTGCTTCATCTTTCCCTTCGCTACTGATATCGCTCTCTGTTTTGTAGCTCTCCGCAGCATCGTCCCTCCCCTTATTCCTCCTGTATCGCGCTCCTACCCTTCCACACATGTATACAACAAATTCTGAGCTCTTCGTCCTGCTTCTTCGTTCTCGCTGTTTATTTGGGATCTCACCCGAGTACGCGATACGGACGCCTCCGACAGTCCGTGCACCGCACTATGTACCCTTGCTTTTATATTTCTTCCTTATATTTAAAAAGTAAAATAAGAAATTGTCTCCCGAAAATATATAAGATCAATATTTATTTCGCTCGAAAATTAATACTCTGTGTTTTTCACTTGGAAATTAGATTTGACAAAGCTGAATAATTCACTTTATATAAAAATTCAATATTCAATTTTTACAGCGGTCCACAGTTTGTGATGTAATAACAAGGTTCGGCAGTTTGTATGCCGCATTTTATATCTGTGATTTACACGTCTTTTAATTTACAAATAGAGAATGATAAATTCGGTCCAGAAATACAAAATAGATGCTTTTTTAGCTAAAAATTTATTTCTAATGAATTTCAGATATTTTCATATACCGATTGGTTTTGCCCGCGTTTATTGAATTTCGATGATCTCGAGACGAGTCCAGTTCGCTGGTCATTTCAAGGATAAATTTCTCCAAAATTCTCGAGACCGTGAAATTATTTTGCCCTGTGCCTGAGGCCTTTTTCCTCGCGCGAGAAACGTTTAGGCCGCGCTTAGCGGGATTCCGGACTCACGTGCTGTTCCATGGCGGAAATATCACGAGGAGTGAGAAATGCTCTCTGGCAACAGTTGAAGCCGGAGTTGATACGGCACGGAAGAGCGGAAACCGTCACCAAATTGTCGCGCCCCTAATGATAAATTGCGCCCTCGGCCTTGCGTCAGCCCCGAGTCGAGGGATGTGACTCTCGCTTGTATATCAGAGAACGAGGAACCCGCCAGCCACGAGAGAAACGATCTCGCCGTATACCGGGGAATCAAATTGCAATTTGTTATTTGTAATTCCAAGTGTCGCTTAATATACTCACTGTCGCTTTCCTACGCACTTGGTTTACGAGAATTTGCCTCCCATACATCTAATATATAACGAAAAATATAAAATTCCGAGTTTTTTCTTCGAGACGAAGATTTTTTAACAAATATTTTATTCATTTGATTTATTAAATACTCAAAAAATATTTTGTTCACTTTTTTTCTATTCAAAGATATGTTCCGGTATTATTAATTTTTTATTGATGAAATTTATTAGTGGGATATAATGGATAACTTCATAATTTCTCTTTCAATTCATTGTTATTTTTCTGTCATTTTTTTCTTTTCTTGGAGGTACAATATTTTATTTGTCAATAGAAATTTGAAAAAAACGGGATGCAAGTTTTAGTAAAACAACGGAACGGCGAGAGAAGATAAAACAGAAACAAATGGACTGTGGGTCTGTCGCGAGCAACTTTCTCCCCCGTGATACGCCATTGGGAACCAAGGGGTCGTGCAACAAACGTTAAAAGCCCGGTGAAAGTGAAACGGACGTTTTATTTCATTAGTTCACGGTATACTACGCGTCAGTATGTACGCCCGTGTCGACGGGTTGTACGGAAAGTGAGACGAGTCTGTATTTTTAAGTGGTCGACGTACCTGCTCTCTTCTTTTTCAAGGGTTTTTATAACAGTCTCTAAGTGTCCAAATAAAAACTACAAAACACTGAAATTTTCTTTCGAATTTTCAAATATTTGATTTCAAACGTGTATTACAAGTTTTCCTTCGATATTGAAAAAATAAATTGTTCACAGCGAAAAACTTTACGAAATGGATAACAAGAAGGAGAATGAGAAAACGAGCGTGAAGGTTTCGAAAGAGCATTCGCGTTCTATTCGATTTTGACTATTCAATTTTCCAGAAAAATAGCACTCTGTCCCGATCGCATCGCTCCTCGAGGAAGAAGAGAAGAAAGCCGGTGTCTACGAGCGTGAGAAAAAAGAGAGAAAGCTAAGGGCGACTGAACCTTTCTTTCATATTCCCCTGCGTCACCAAATATTATCGGAGAATTCGTAGCTCTTCGCTGCTCTCGGTTTTCTCTCTCGGTGACGATCGGCGCTTCGAAGACTCGGGAAAGGGTGCGTTCGCAAGGGGTGAGCGAGCTCACATTTGTGGAGAAACGAAGGAAAAAGAAAAAAAATATGACAGAGGAGAGAATAAGTTCGATCAGTCAGAGGGTGGCAGTTACCGGTACGGTTATGGCTTTCGGAAGCTTCCTCGGATCCTATTCTTGCGCAAACCTGATAAGAGGCTCGCGCTCCTCTCTTCACCAAAACCAAATATCAACGCATAGGGGTAGTTTTTTTTCCTATACTGACTTTCGCACCCTTTCTACATCTTCTATAAAAATATACGAATATACAAGTAGGGACATTTTAATTTAAGCTCGGGCATGATCCATAACAAAAAGATGATTAAATACACAAAGAAAAAAGGTCGGCAGATTATCAGATTAAATATCACAGCGTAGAAAACAAAACTTTTTTTGATAAAACTTTTATTTCGTATTTTTTTATTAGAAAAATAAGTCAATGAAAAGGAAAATAAGTGAAGATGGGAAATGAATAAATTAGTATTGGAAGTATCGTAATATCCAACAATATTTTTGTTTAATAATTTACATTCGTGAAAATTATTCAAAAGTTTGTAAACACGATGCAAATCTGGTGGTTACCCAAGATGAATATAATTTGAGGAGTTATCATTTTCAGTAACAGTTTATTATTTTTATTTCGCCTCTTGGCTGAGCAGCGGAACGTCCATTTCTGTCCGTGATCGCGAATCGTCAAAAAAGTGAAAGAAAAAAGAAAAATAATCTTGAAATAAGACGAGACTTATCGCTTTTCCGTAGCGAGAACGTGTATACCTCTTCTCCTAACTTGGATTCGATTCCCCTTAGATATTCAAAACCGACCAGTACCAACAGCCCCTTACCGCCCTCGGGCTACAGTTACCAAAAGGGGTAAAACGAAATGGAATTATTCATGCTACGGATGCATACCAATATCTGAACTGTAGGCTATTCCCATATTATTGTACACGCATCTCGTATCCTCCCTGACAAAAACATTAATTGATTACGTATCCAAGAGTTTTAGAAGTTACATTTTCAAAATTCCACGATTCATGCACGAACTTATTGAAAAATTCGGAATAGTCAAATTCGAAAAACAAAAATTTGTTGAATTAAGTGCAACAATGCTTAATTTTTTATTTATTTAAATAAATTATATTTTACGTGACAAAAAACACTGCCATATAGTAGAGTCAATGACTATTTTCTAGCTGTCGATCATATTTTGAAAAGGGGGCAAAGGAAAAGCAAACTTCTGTGAAAGCGAGGAAAGTGAAAAAAAAGAGCGAGGGAGAAGAGAAAGTGTCGTCGGGGGACGTGAAATTGGGGCTAAAAAATGTGAAACTACCGGTGGATGCGTACAGAGAGAATAACCCGAAATCCCCTGCAGATCGAGAGTCCGTAGTCGAGTCGCGATAAGCCCCGCAATATTTCCCTGTGCACTCAAACCCGATGATGGAGACGATGTCCCGTAACGACCATCGATAGTCCCTTAATCGAATCATCGCCGGGGCTTTTTTCTTCCGCTCTTTCTCCATCTTCACTCGCCACAATGCTGGAAAGTGATTTTTATTTTCGCCTTATTCTGATTTATCCTCTTTTACGGATTCGTATAAAAATTCGTGTGCAACGAGGGTTATCCCATTCCATAATCGTATTCGTGGGGAAAGAATACGGTGGGAAAACGTTTTTCCCTTCACCTACTCCATTCGCATATTTGCAAATTCTTGGAATAAAAAAGGCGTAACTCTGACTATTTCAAACGTCAACAACTCCCTGGATTTCGGTAGAAAGAGAGAGGAAAAAAATTCGAACGCTCACACAGTCGAGCATACCGAGGGGTTGATTTTACTCTCGTTCATCGGCGCGCGTTCATGGGACTGTCCATGTGTGCAGCGAAGGGGTCGGAGACGCTCGAACTTGCCGCATACGCCATTGCTCCGTTGTGCGGCGTTATCTCTCCGTTACGCGTTTCCAGGCATATGCCACGTCAGGGTGGCGCGTTCTGCACTTGCGGAGTAAAAATAGGGGTCGGAGAGTGCGCGAGAGCTGGACGTCCGCGTAGCGTACACGAGAGAGACGAGAGACCTGTCGGTATAGAAACGATAAAGCCAGAAAGTGAGAAAAGGAAAGGTAGAAAGGGTGCGAGCGAGTCAGAAGGCTCGTGGAAAAAGGCAAAGAGGGGCAAGAGCTCATAATTTTCAGATTTATGTACAAATGTTTCTCTCTCGAGCGAGCATATACACTGCGGATGACGCGCGGCTGAGGGAGATCCCTGCGTTCCAGATTTCTATCGTGAAGCTTCGCGGAATTGAAAAATGCTTTTTTGCGGAACCGTCGCGTGCGCATTTATAAAGGCAAGGATGGAATCCCATTGTAATGTCCAATCCATGTGCAGAAAACTCTTATGTCCTCACAGAATTTTTTAAAAGATTTCATCCTGAAGCTTAAGCGGATCAGTGAACTAGGATAAACTGAAGAAAATCCTTTATACGGCCATAATTAGTACCTCATAGCATTAAGTTTTATACTAGTGTATACCACATCATGCTAAAGTTATACACAGATTTAGGTTTGAAAGATTATAAAATATATAGTTGCAGTTATTAAACAATATATTTTGTTGTTTATTGTGTGCAACTAGCAATTGTCAGTACTTACTGTTAAAAATACCATACCATTTCCCACAGTGTGATTTCCCATTCTATCAACATGAAATTGAGGATCATCAGAGCCCAAAGGTTCTTTATACACGTACGGAAAAGCGTGTGTCTTCAACCCCAGCGATCTATTATCTACCGGGCATGATCGTACCGAACCGAATGGGTTATAACCTCTTATCCCTGGGATCTCTCTTTGCTAAGCAACTGCTAGAGATACGCTCCTTCCTAGCACATCCAGCACACTTGCCGTCTTTCATAATTCAAACCCTTTCTAGCCGTTTTGCAGACTTAATGCCTAGAGCATATTCCCTCTTAATGCTCTGGCCGGCTGATGCTCGTCTCCGCCTTTCTCTCCACTCTGTATTCATGCATTAGTACACCGCTGATATAACCGCAACTTCTCGAGCACGTGCCGTTTTGATACATCAGGAATGAGCTGTTTATGCTCGATGGCCTTCATTCTTGGCAGCTTTTGACCAGGACCACCGTTAAGATGGTTCCAGAATTTCACGATTTCGTAAAAGCTTATACAACTTTCGACGCAATGTTACATTTAAATCAAATTCCTGCACAAGTGTCATGCAGCATCTCTTCCATTGTGTTCATTTTAACATTAACCGAAAAATTGTTTGAAATGGTGATAATTTGGGTGCTGACTCATCGTTAAATTAAGAATGCAAACGTTATAACATTTATATACGCTGATTAGACACTCCAGGAAGCAAAGTGCCAAGAAAATTCTTAGTTGGGAGAGTCGACGAGTATTTAGCAGCCATCGTTTGCTTAAAGGAAGCCCCGATGTGTTATCTCCTGAAGCGAATCAGCATTGTCCTCGGATCGTTGTTCCGCCGTAGAAAAGCTCGTGACGTTCAGGGGGACATGCAAAGAAGATCCTCATTCGAACCATTCTTAGCCGAGGGGTCTTTCTTACATACTCCTTCTGCTTAACCGGTCCTGGAAAACAATTTAGCTCAATCCACACCTCGTCTGAGCCTGCGAAACGACTTTCATCTAATTAAACCACGTGCTATTCGCGCCTTTTCATCGAAGCCGCGAGAACGTACAGACTAAAAGCTATTTTACGCCATCTATGGACCAACTTGTAAGTCAATTGCTCTTTGCCTCATTTTCGAGTCAATGTAACTTTATTTGTATAGTAAGTTTTTAAAAATTTTGCATTGTTAATATCATAGTACCATGTTTGTCATAATTCAATAACAATGCAATAAAATTGATTCTCCTGATGCTGATGTAACATATTGTGTGAACGATTCTCATTTATTGTACAATTTTTATGCGCGTCACGTAATATTCTCAGCGTTCGATATCTCGTCAGACTTATACTTGATGCTGGATGCCCTGTTTCATCATCGCATATCTCTGGGTTGGAAAACTGCATTAATATACGTATCAATTCTTGAATATCATCCCAGTGAAGGATGTATCTGGGGCGATATTGGAGCTGCGAAAGGAACAGCCGGAAAGGGTGGAACGATGGGTGATAGATAGGAAGGGTAAAACATTTCAAGCATTGTGCCCAGTTTTATCTTTTACGTTTTTTCTTCTCTTCTTTCTTTTTAATTTTCGTATCATGACTGTCGAAAGCGCGTTCTCCCCTTTTTATTTTACTAATACGATCTGTATCCAGTGTATTTTATTATTCAGCATAATTGAAAGCTCTCGTTCAATATTCGAAAACGTATACGGATGTCGAATCATTCTCTTTATCCGGCTTTCTATTCTCACGTCTCGCATTTCTATCCCACAACGGAAGTGCCTCGATACACGAGCGAATTCATTCATTCGATGCATGACTTTTCATCTCTTATTTCTTTATTCACGCTCACAGTAACGTTTTCGGAGTTTATGATTTCGGCATTTTCGTGGAGTAAGCAGCACGGGGGTGGATGTGTGCCGAAAATATATATCGGCAGAACGATCGGTGAGAACACGAAACAAAATTAATCTCAATCGTCTCTGCGAATAATCCCTCTTCTCTCACCGTCTCGCTCTTTTTCGCGCCCTTCGATCATTTATCATATCTCGTTACGAGATAGAGACTCGGTGAAAGGTACAGGGAGAAGAAAAGAAAGCGAGAACATCGCGGATTGATATGAAGTTAGCAACGGTAGCCTGCGAATGATTGTGTCGTGACTGCTGCTGAGATCTATTAGTCATATTGAGAGCTGAGGGACTCGAAGTGTATTTGTGTATACGCGTTTACGCAGCGGATGACGGGGGCTTTCCGAGCCCGTAATCCGAACGAGCGAGAAAGCTTTTCACGAATGTCGGCGCGAGTCTCTCCATGGGGAACCCCCGAGTGAGATAGAGAGAGAGAAAGAGCAATTCCGTACCGGTTTAGTTGTCCGAACCGCAGGTGGTCTTTGTTGCGCGATATGATTATACAAATGCTACACACATCACTTTCAGCAATAGTCATCAGTTCGATCCTATCTCGTAATATAAATGTCAGAGTCAAGATTCGAAACGATTTTTTCATCGACCGGGACATGAATTCTCTAGTAAACTTCAAAGTCATAATTGTACAAATTTTTCATCCAAAAAATTTGTACTTGAAACGCTGAAAATTTTTTAAATTACGAAAATAATACTTTTAGTTGTACACATAGTTTTTAGGGATTGTACACATTGGATTTAGGGAAAAGTATCAGAAGCGTCTGATGCGTTGAGATACAATGCGAGGCAGAAGCCAAACGTCTTATTTGAGCGCCTTATCGATGTTCTGTGGAATGTTAGGCATCCTCTGATTGAATCTTCTGACCCTTCGAGATGTGTGCCTGTACAAAGTTACCGGAGGCTCCGTAGAGGCTCTGAGGAATCGAATAGAGAAAGAACGAGCTCGGAAACGGAGAAAGAGCATTCTGGTTTGATAAATGTTTCCTGGCCCCGCGGACGCGATATGTTTGATAATATTTGTAAGGATCAGAAAGCAAGGAAGGGCTGCGCTTATGCTGCTGGAAGTCAATCTCGAATCCTTGCCTCTCGCGCCCATTCCCTTCTCCTGCAACGATCTCCGAATCCGGATTCGATGTCAGTAATTCGATTTCGCGAGTCTCGATTCATCTTGCCTTCACCTCTCTCCCTTTGGCACGAAGAAAATGCGGAAGCCGCGTATAAACTCCGGGCATATCACCCTTGTCTTTCACTCGCTACTGTGTTCCTGGAGTCTCATTCCCTTCACCCGCGATAATTTATCACTCGGCATTCTCGCCATATCTCAAGATCCTAAATTTCGCGTAGTCATTCCGCAATTCTTGGTATCTTTTTTTTATGCGCGAGCGATTCTTCTCCTTGTCCTCTGTTACTTTCTTCAGAACGTTCTCAGAATCCGTGATCACCCGTCGACGTCTCTCAGAGTCCTCGGAATGGTCGTCAAGCCCCTCCTGGAAGCGCGTAATCCGATCGCTTTTTCGAGATCCTTTTCTCTCTGTCATTGACTCGACTTCCTTCGTTTCTGGCTTCTCGTAATTATTGGCATAACCGTGCAAAGGGTTGCAGGAAGCAAGCTGGCCTTCCTCGAGGGCTCGCAATCTGCTCTCTTTATACAACCAGAAGCGCAAGAACAAGAGAAAACGCACCCCCATTCCCGGTCGCTTTTCGCCTCGGATGTCACACTGGCCATCTTCCGACATGAGGGTGAACATTTTCCACCGTCCTCTTTCGTTTGCCGCTTCGTCTTTATGTTTTTCAATCCTTACACTCCAGCAGATCGCGTTACAGGTCCTTTTCCCAGTTGCTTCGCTATTATTTCTCATTTTGACGTCATTTTCTTAATATTATTTTCATCATTATCACTGAAAAATCCTAAATCGTCCAGAAGAACAGCGTGACTTATATTACATCTCAAATTTTGACTTTTCACAATTCGGAACGTGCTTAATCAACGAGAAAACTTTTTTCGAATTATTTCTCATCTTGACGTTATTTTTATTATCTTAATCATCGTTATGAATAACCAGGCAAAATGGTCCAGAAGAATAACGCGAATGGCATTAAATGTAAGCTTTTTCCAATTTTTCCAGTCTCACTACATTGCACGTTTATCTTGCTGATTATATGCATAATACGAAAACTTCTTCTCTTTTGGCAAGTTTGCTTTAAAAGCTAGTTCAATAATACGATACTGAATAATTCGATAGACGAATATATAATGAATTTTCTAATTGTAACTTTACCATCAATTTTCATTTTGACGTCATATTTATTATTTTTATCATTACCACCAAAAAACAACGATGAATCATTCAGAAGAATTATGTAGCAGCGGAAAAAAAAGAGTATAGGACTGTTTTTTTGTATATGTAGGATTAGAGATTTACCATTATTTTTAAAAATGCAGCGAAAAATAATACGACGAAGACAGAGACGGAGCGATTGTCAATTTTTATGAGCGACTCTCGATTTTTCTCGACGCGACGCCGTACCGTTGTTAAAAAGAAAAGGATGCGCAATAAAGTGCGAGTGGTGGGGAATGTCCACCCTGGGCAACATTAGCGACCCTTTTCCGAAAAAACAACAAGAGATGTCTTGAACGTCGAACCGAGCGGACGGAAGAGTTTTATGTATGTCTTTATTTCTTATATAATTACTATTTTTCATATAAAAAAGAGTCAAGTTACTTGCAGCCTCCCATAACAAAAATACCGATCCTTACCATTCTATATTAATATTACACTACAATTACGTACATGACTTACGTTACATGTGAATATCTCTTTTTGGTAATCCGCAACGTGTTGATTTAACGTCGTAGCCTTTTCAGCCAACCTTGCTCTCTCGGCAAGGTATTTGCATTGAACGCGAGTTCGGAACGACAACTATACGCGAATATTCGTGTGTATATGCAGGCATGTAAATCGGGGACGGTGGAGACAGGATATGCGCGAGAAGAGCGAATTTATTGGAAAAGCTTCGGGCTCGCTAGTGGACGAGGGACGCAATCGCGGCGGGCATAACTCTCATACCGTAACCTCCATCCCTTTAAATCCTCCGACCCCTTCCCCACACACCTCAACCGGCTTTTCCTTTGTTCTCATCGAAATTACAATTGTTGTCGTCATTATCGGGACTCGCTATGCGGACGATGCGCTCGTTTGATTCCCAAAATTCGCGTTATCCTTTCTCCAGGAATCAATACCCAACGTTTGACATCGCGACGTCAATATGATTCTCGACTTTAAAATATTTGGCGAATGAAATATTGCTACAGAAAAAAGAACAATTATGATTGGAAAATCATGAAATATCGGTGTGTGTAATTTGTTCTCGTTGAATTTGATATATACAGAGTCGTTGATCGTCTTGTGATCTTTCAATTGACGTTTTTCTAATCGTGCAAAGCTTTTTCCTATCTGTGCGCATCTCGAAGTTTCTCGGTTCCTAACGAACTCCCGCTGGTTCGCCAGTCGTTTTTCGAGGTGCGGGGGACTCCCCGTTGGCTCCCATCATTACCGAATCAAAATTAAAGGAGCCTAAGGATCGTGCGCGTACGTACAGGAAAGCGCAAACACAAACACTTCGGAGCTTAGGGATCGCTCTCTCGCCTAGTCGAACGGTGAATCTCGCTCGTTTGTTAGTTTCGTGCATATGCTAAGCGTGGGATAAACCTCCCAGTTTAACTTCTCTTTTTCATTTAAGTCTCGATTCCCCACGAATTCGCAGGCTCAATGGATCAATTACCATCGAAAATGTGTTATCACTTATCGAGGCGAAAAAAAAATAACGAGCTTGGAATTTAATTGAATTCGTTAAATGCATGATTCTCTATCACAAATTGCTTCATTGAATTCAAATCTTTTTTTCAGTCATGTTCCCATCGCATTGTCACGTTGCAGGATTGTGATAATTGAACTGCGAATAAGCTTAATCACCTTCGGGTAATATTTCATATATCGACAAGAATCGAGTAACCAATCTTCCATGATTTTCAAAAATCATCAAAAAATAATATCCACTCAAATATTTAAAAAATTGGAATGAAAGAAAAATAAAGAAATACCTGTGAATGATTAGCTGTTTCCAAACTCACGGTACACTCAAAATATATAATAACGTCGTCTCTCTGAGTTTTTATTGTCTTACCTTTTTTGAATTCTGATTTTTGTGCACCGTTCAAGGAAATCCACTATTTTTTCTAAAATGATGAGATGTCATTTCAATGACAATAATAACTATGTTCTATTCATATTTTCTTCAAAAATTATACGTTTGCAAAAAAAATTCACTTGTCTTCAATTTTTTCCATAATACCGTACAGAAATTCAGCACTTGAAAATTCCAAATTCTGATGTAATATCTCAACAATCAGGCGTGTGTAACTACCACTGAAGAATTAATTCGTGTACGTTCACGTCCTCGCGTAAATGTATGTACCAAAGAGGTAGAGAGAACGAACGAAGATATTCATCTTGCGTCTTAATCGACTCGTATTACCAATTAAAATTTAATTATCGCCGAAATTAAGTCTTCATGGAGGACGCGAGTTATCTGACGATATTGAGATTCGACTTGGGCTCGATTGTATATATGTAAACGCGAATAAATATACGTACGATCTTGATACCGATCAGCATCGATGTAGGAGAGAACTCGTACTGATCGTGTTATCGAATCACAACTGAGCGAAGCTTTCTCAGCGTACTTATACATATATAGGCATCAGCCCGACATTCTATCTTCTATATTTTTAATCTTTTTATCCTCTCTTTCATTAAATTCGCTTGTTCGGAAATACAATCTGAAAGAGATTGAAAAATTATGAATAATTAATAGCCCTTTTTATTTAAAAAATGTGATACACGTTTAAATAATAAATATAATGTAATATTTTTGTGTGGCCCTGATATTTTAACCAAATCTTATAATTTATGGCATTTATTTATTAATATTGGACATTTTGAAATTAAATGAAAAATGACGGAATACTGACCTTAGAATTGATAATCTGTTAAGAGGGATCGATGACAAGAAAAAATAATGACTGGCTCAGTGTACGATATTTGACGAGGCCTTTATTCCTAGGCGGCTTATAAGGGACACGTAATTTCGATTATTGATTCGTTTTGTAAAATCTGGAGGGAATATTTTGGTTCTAACTGGATATTGATGTACGTTGTGCGCATCTTTAAACCGTTAGATGAGAAAATTTCATTTTTCTATGATAAAAAAATCTAAAAACAAAATCAATTGTATGATTTTTTATTTACTAATATCTACAATTTCCATTGTCATTATATTTGATTAATTTTCTTGTCTCGCATGAAGAAAATTGTTATCCGAAATGACGGGATTTCGAGATATAATTCACATTTGCATGAATTACATTTCCTTCTCTCGTTATCAATGTTTCCCGAGGGTTTCGCTTCCACTCTCTTTCGTTTTTTTTTCTACATCAACGTTACGAGTCCTATTACCACAGCGAGGCTTTCTTCTCGACCTTTCTTTCGGCGCGATCCCTTATTCAGAACTGCCGTAACTTATCGCTCGTAGACACAGTATCTCTCCTTCTCTCGGCTGCGGGATGCTTTGAAAGCATTTTCTCATTAAAAAATTAAGGCGCGAGGAGGAGCGGGCCGAGCTTTTGAGAGACGTATCAACGATGTATATACATATAACGGAGTCGACCACCCGAGAGTAGGGGACCGAGGAGAGGCGCTGGCACAACCGAGAACGAATGGACGAGGGAGGGAATTCGCAAGAATATTCGCGATGTGGAAAATGGCCCGGGGTGGGAGAACGAAGAAGCTCGTACATTTCTCCTTGTGGTGTGTGTGTCCATGTGCGCGGAAAAGCTTCGGAGGTAAAGTGCTTCGCGGTACTCCCAGATGCGCCCAATATTATGTTTAATGATATTAACTTCTTACTTAATGGGCCGCGGTTCGATTTCGCGCGAGACACGTCAGGAGCCCCGAAAAACTGAGAAAAATACGGGAGAATCCGAGAGGGAGGAAAAAGCTCCGTTCGTTTTGGAATACACGGAACTTATTCGGGAAATATTTCTGGAATGAAAATACCAAGCAATATAATGAAAGCGTAATTTTTATTATGACCAAGTGTTGAATCGAAAAGAGCGTGAGGGAGAAATGGAACTTGTAATATTATGTCACAGTTGAGGAGAGGATTTCGTTATTTTTTTCATCCCTCTCACAGACATTAGCCTCGAAGGAAATGAAGGGAAACGACGAACGAGTACCCGGGTCGAAAATAATATACGGGATTTAATGGAGCACTTATACTCGTGCCGAACTTTATTACTCTTTCATTAGTTCCATCTTGCGTAAAAACTAATTTTTTAATGCCTACTCGAGCCGCGATATTGTCTGTATTCGTCGGCCGATTTCAAATCTCAATGGCCAACTATAAAAAGTCACAGGATTTTCTTACTTTTCTCTCATCCTCGCGAAATCTTCCATTTTCGTCATACATATTTGCCTTTTTATCTTTTTTAACGATTATTTTTTGTGGTCTTGCCGTTTATTCCTCGAGCAACCCTCTCTCGCTGGAAAGAAAAAGAGCGGAAGAGAAAATAAAATGAAATCCACGAACACATTGCACCGCTCTTAATACTGTCAGGAAAAGGAACGTTACGAGAGATTTTGCCTGTGTGGAAAATCTTAACGATTCGCGGCTATTATGCTTCTTATTCTCGGATGGCCCCGCGGGCGTCGCGAGTCAAACAATACGTAAAGACAGAGAGAGAGAGAGAGAGAGAGAGGAGCGCGAGATTAAAAGTTTTCCCCGCTCACAAAAAGAGCACACATTTTTCGCGGCAGGTCTTAATGACAGAAAGGCGGATTTCCATTTGTTCGTTAAGCAGAACAACAAGAAATCGCTCTCTCAAACCCAACGCATCCTGAAGAAGTTCGCGCAGGGCGCAAACATATAACGAGTCCACCCCTTATTCCAGTCTCGTAAAATTCTCGCGAAATATTCGTACCCGAGCAGAAGTGCGCTGGATACCTGCGAAAGAACTTTTACGTTGACTGGATAAAAACATCTTCAGGAATCGTGTACTATCCGGGCATTTTTTATCCTCTCGGGTCTTACCTCCCGGGTTATTTTCCAGAAAAGAAAACGCGTTTTTCTCCGTTCTTCGCGAAATTGTTGAAAAATTTTCCAAGAGCCCCCAGAATCGTAAAAGCGCGAGAAAAACTTTTTTCTTCTCGTGTATTATCTTTCGCAATTTTTAATTGGCAACTTTGCTCCAGAATTGTCGCGTCGCGAGATCGTAAAAAAGTCTTGCAACGACGAAAAAAGAAAAAAAACGACATCGAGATATTATTCTAAATCCCGAATAAATTCGATCCGACTTCTCACGCTGTCACTCGTGCACCGCGATGTGTCAACGAGTCAGTGAGCGTGCACACGTGTTCCATTTAACTGAAAATATATTGAAATAATAAACACCGGCTGAGCTCTGATATTACTGTCCGTATTACTCAGAGACTTCGCGAAAGAAAGTCGCCGTCTGTGAATCGGGCTCGAGCATGTAAACGTCGTAACCGTCACTTATCGTCCCACGCGCACGAAAAACCGGGACTAGAATAATTATTTAATTAATACTCTCACAATGCATTGGCACATGGCAGAGCGGATAGAGAAAAAGGGGATTGGATCCACCTCCAACATTTCTCAATCACAATTTGCCATTTAATACCGTGCGCCGTTTTCACAATACGAATCGGTATAGAATTTGCACTTTGCTCTCTCCTTCTCTCTCTCTCTCTTTTACTTGTAGAAATCAACTCAAATCATTGTGGGATGTTTCTATGTTACAGGCTGAGGGAAGAGAGAGGCGACGCGGACAGGGCGATGGCGCTCGATCACAAACCCAGAGACCTCAGCTCGCACAATGGTAACGTATACACATCAGAGCATATAGAATATCATTATCAATTCAATTATTATAGTTACCGGGATGGATAATACAAAACCATTATTCGTCTCCTCCTCGGTGCACTCTCGAAGAATCGAAAATAGCGGAGGGAGAATAAGTCGAAAGAAATTTACCTCGAGCTTTTCACTACTCGCTTTATTATCTTTCGTACAAAGATTCTACGTTCTTTTATCCCTTATTTTTTGACATTGTTTTTTCTTCAGTTTTATTCTCTCTGAGCCTTGCAACGTACCGACATGTCACGCAGATTAAGATAATGCGCGATCTACAATCGTTCGAGCACAGAGAGCTCGATCGATCCTTTCCGATCGAAATTAAGCCACGCAGAAACATCTCTTTATACATATATGTGCGCGGAAAAAAACTGTACATTATATTTATACGAAGACTGTGCACGAGGAAAAAAAGCCTCTAGCTTCTTTGCTCATCTTTCCTGTTTTATATCCTCCTTTTTGCCTTTTTCCTTCTCTTCCTTTCATTACTATCGACGTATATTATTATACATAGATATATATAGGAAATATTTTTCTTTGTCTCTAAGTTCTCTCGGTCTCTTTTCTTTCTCCTAGAAGGATTCGTTTGCTCTCTTTTTCTCTCCCGTATTCCTTTATTCTCCTTTCGTCTTTCTGCTTTTTCAATTCGCCGTTCCGTACCGATCGGCTTGAGGGTCCTGGCGGAGGATGTTTAGGCCTTGCGGTGCGCGGGGAGAAAAGTAAAGTCCGATATCGGGTTTCGGTGCTCCGAGAGAAGAAGAACCGTCGCCGCGATCTCTTTTTCGCCTTTCTTTCTGATTCTACGTAATATTTTAATCCGTCTGGTCGAACCCTTTATATAAATCGCTCCAGAGCACAGAGTCCCCTTACTCTCCGTCTGTATAACACGCTTTATCGTTCATTTCAATTTAATGCTCGCATCACTAAATTCTGTTTGTATCAATTTGGATATATCTCATTTTTTAATTGTAAAATGAAATTGTCTTCTTGTAAAATAAAATTGTCTTTTTTTTCATTCTTTTTATTTCATAAAAGCTGCGAGTTTGACTCATTTGTCATTTTTAAAATCATCGCGAATATTTTTCGGATTTAATAATTTATTTATTGATTAATATATTCTCAAGAACGAAAAAAACATTCAAGTATTTCGAAAATGACTAGAACTTATTTTCTTATTGTTATATAATATAAAGCTTTGCATAAATCAAAAATCCTCTGGGAAAACCGGACATCCCCTTTATCTCGTTTTAGAGGTAAGACGTGTGTGTAAAATTGCGTGTGGCGATGCGTCACTCTCGACGGAGAGAAAGGGGAGGCGAGAGAAGCTCACCGCTGCCCAAACAGAATCCATCCATGTCAGGATTAAAATGCCAGGATATCAAATACGAGTGTAGGAAAAGTGCGCCGATCCCGTGTCCGGTTCTCCCGATTCACGTACGGCTGAACGCGCGAGCCGAGTGATTGAGTTCTCGAAAGTGGATGGTTGCGCATTCAGCTCCCATAGAAATGAAAATATACATATATTTCCGCGCACGAGAGCGTGTAGACCAGAGCACTAGTGCTTGTCTAGGTATAGGGATTGTTGTGGCCGGGCAAATAAAATCCATCAAGTTGTCAGATCGCAACGATGGGAGTGAGAACGAGCAAGGAAATCCAAAAACCCCAACTGAATTTCGTCATTCCTTGAATTCGCTCTGGCTTATTTGGAAACAAAATTTTTCTTCAACCTTCCGGGTACGGGACAGATCCTTCCGCCTTGTACTTATAGGAAAATCCGCGATATACAAAAAAATCTTTTCCAAATAACATAAAAAATCTAAGTCTTATATTTTCGAACGTATAAGGTTTTAGTTCATTGCGCTTTTGAGAATTGGATGTAGTCAATTCCTCAATTCTTCGGCCATTTATTAACAATTTTTCATGACTTTCTTCTATAACATTTTTTTTCTCCACTATATTTATTTCTGTATTTTTTTCTACACGAAAAAATTATTCCGATTTGTAAAGATAAAACTGAAGAATATTTAATATTTTTGAGTTAATTAACTTAATTTCATGTATTTTTCGTGATTCAAGGCTCCTCAAACGCACACAGTCCAGTATTGAACCTCTCGAAAACAGCGGGAAGTGGTAGTGTGGGCGAACATTCGGGAAGCGAAGGAGCCGCGTCGCATCGTTCGCACGACGACGAGGAGGAAGATGACAATCTATCCGACGACATGGAAGACGAGAACGAAAAGGACGAAGGTAAATAACGAAAAAATCGATCGTCATTCAAAAAATATTTGCGAAATAAGTGTACAGAAAAAAGTAGTAAGTACGTTAGAATTAGAAAAATAATAAAACGGGGTCACGTCCTCGGCGAAACAAAAGACGACGAAGATTAAAAAATATGAATATAAAAAAAAAAAGAAAACCGAACATAATGAAGAGTAGTTCATTAATTATCGGTGCCCATTTCGACAGTGATAAACGACTTTCGAGTTTTAATGTTGACGATTAAAAGAAGAGGATGGAAAAAAATATTAAATGAAGAAGGGCCGAGATAGGGCAGGTCCGAGGGAAAAGAGAGAAAAGGTTGCACAGAAAAAAAATATAAACGTAAGTTGGCACAGAAAGAGTGGAAATAATCGAGGTGCAATTGTTTATTGTTCATAACTACAATTTTTGATGATATAAAGACACTTTACGTAACAAAAAAAGTACACATACACACACAGTTCTCTTAAAGCCGTTCTAATTTTCTACAAGCCATTCGTTTCTCATTAAAATAAAGATTCGTCAATTTGTATTTATTCGCATACATTCGACGCTCGTATTTGAATCTCAAAGCGTTGGAGAGAGGCTTACCCTTTATCTTATATGCAGACGAATGAGAGAAAATAATAATGAAAAAACAATAATTATATCGGTGAAGGAGCGGTCTATGGTCAAGGATCCAGAAGGAGAACGAGCGAGAAAGAAAATTCTACATCGATGAGATGCGCTCTTCTCGGACTGCATGGTGGGTCAGAGCAGAGCTCTCATCGATCATCGCTCTACCGAGCGCAGAACGACGTTCTCGGATTTGTCTGTTCGCCTTCTCTCTCCTCCCTTTCTCTCTTTCACTCTCACTTCGCAAGAAATGTAGTTTCGCAGGGGTTATCATATATAAACGAGTATCAAACAAACGATCACTGAAGTTTCAATCGACTAATTGTATCAATATTGATTAAAGTAACAAATTGATGGTTTTTCAAAAGAAGCATAAACAAATTTTCTAATTATTATTAATAATAGATAAACAAATTTGTGATTATTTGATAATTTTTTTCTTGAGGAAGAACCACTGGGAAAGTCGGTTCATTAGAATCGTATTTTCTTCATTTAGTTTCGTTTTAATGACGAAGGAATTATAAATAATATAAAGAGCATTATATTTTTTTACTTCTCATCTTCATATTTCAAACGGAGTACAATTTTTTTGCAATATTATCCACCTCGACTTAACAATTAAATGATCTTTGTTTGAGAGTTAAAATGGGTTGAAAAAAGAGAAAGATTGAATGTGAGCCGGTCATATCACGCCTTCGAGTCTCACACTTGATTCCATCGAAGCGACGCACAGTCACATTGATTTTTAATCGATTCGTCCATTGTCGCTGGAGCACATTAATTGGTCTGGTTGGCCAATTAACGTGACCACGACGAGAGGTCCGATCGATTTCGTGCAAAAAAAGTTTCACTCCGAAATCTTTGGCGAGTTCGTCGATCTCTTGAAGGTATTTTAATCTTCGATAAAAATAAAAATTTAAGTTGCCAACTTGACGACCTTGGGAGTCTTTATTCTGCAATTTCAACTGATTTTTCAGAAGAAGACAAAATAAAAATATATTTTTTATTCTCTGGCTTATTAAATTAATTTCCTCTCATTAAGAGGAATAATTTTGTTTGCATTTTTTTAAATTTGAAATTTGTGTATATTTGAGTCATTTGAAAGACTTTGAATAACTTTATTCTTGAAACATATGTGTTACTGGGAATTTAACGATATTTGTAGCAAGGATGATTTCTTCGAGATACATTTGTTTTTTTACATTATATTTCATCGTCGTTTGTGTACGGGTGGAATCGCCGGTAGAAAATCGTGTCTCGCAGCGTGTTGTATGCACCGGTACATCCTACCTATGGTGATCGAAGTAGAACCCCATCGAATGTCCGTGGGAGTGTACACGCCCGAGGAATGCCGTTCTGATTTAATGAGAATCACTCTCACTCTTTCTCGATCTTCTTCTCTTTTCTCACTCCTTCATATCTGTGGAATCCAAAAAGAGAAATTTCCAAATTTCACAAATGTATTTATTTGGTCAAAAGATGCTATTCTACTCAACTTATTCAAGTATTTCCGAGCTTTTGTAGCCTCTCGTGCACATTTTACAAAATTTCAAAAAAAATCGTTTAAATACGATAATAACAATTTTTAAATTTTTAAATTAATTTTTCAAAAATATGAACGCTCGACTTTATTCGACACTTTGTCGAATCCATCGGCGTAAATCCCTCGGAGGATAAAAAATCTCGAAGAAGAACAAAAAGAAAGTGAGAGAGTGTCGATCGAGGATCTCAGGCGGTCGGGGCAAAACAAAAGCGAGCTTATAAAGCGTGCGATGCAGAAAACATGAAGAAACGTTGGGATTTACGCGAGGAGTGCCAATTCTTTTAAAGATAATTGTAATGGTTTCTCTCGTGAGAGATAGCGAGGAGGACACCAGCGAGGTCCGAAAGCGCGAACACTCCGGACGCGAGCCTCTAAATACGAAGACACGTCGGAGGATAATACGCGTGTAGAGAAAACGTTGAGGAAAGGTGCGCGGTATCAAAAGGGTATACCGACGTGGATCCGCGGCGATCTCTCGGCGCGCCGAGTAGAAGGCCGCGAGCATTAAATCGCCCTTTCGTCTCTCCTCGCCGGGCACTCGGAGCAATAAGTAAACCCGAATGCCGTAGTCGTTGTAGGTGAGCTGGGCCTGATAATTAAAAGACGATACAATAAATACACATATCATTGGCCATAAAGCAAGGAGATCTCTCCGGCTTGTGTATATGGAGAAATAAAAGAAAAAGTATTAAGAGAGAGAGAGAGAGAGAGAGAGTGCCGAGGACACTGGTGTGGGCCGACTACGAGCGGTCACTTAGCGCGAGAACCCACGCAGACAAATCGCGTTTCATGGCAACTAGCAAACGGCAATAACCATAAGGCATTCTTCTTCAATTTCCTTTTCATGTAAACGTACTTGCGCATAAATACGCGCGCTTCTTTTCATCCAAAAGCAGCCTCTCATTTTATCTCTCTCTTTCCCCTTCTCTTTTTATTCGTGGTGCCTCGGGCATGCAAATCCTGACAAAGTCGACGCGTTCGACGTATAATATGTATATTAAAAAAAAGAAACATTTTCTTTTTCTTTCCCGTTCAATTTTGCCGATAATAATGCAAGGACGAAAAATTATTTATCGAAGTATAAGTGGAGTATAGTTTTTCATACTTTGTTTCGCGTCTCTTAATTTGCATTCTCGTATTTTTGCCTTTTTGTTCCGAATCGCGGTTGAAAGCCGTCGAGGCTCAATTCTCTGTGACGTTAAATCAGAACCTGGCGAAGGGTTCGACGAAACAAGGCGTCGCGAGATCTTACGACTCCGGGACACGCAACTTGCATAAGTCTCGATTCACCGTCGCGTATTATTAGCTGACGCAGCGAGCCGACGGAAAAAAGAAACGGGCATTCTGTCGCTCTTTTTATCCGGCTGAGTCTGTGTTTATATCCGCCTCGTGGATGCAAATTTATTGTTACAGTGTATCAAGCCTTCCTCCCGATCGCCCGGAATCATCTAATTTTGTTTATTTTATTAAGACTTTTTTCTCTCGGCTCACTCCGATAACTCCCTGATAAATATCCTTCTCGATGTTGCCGCAGAAATATTTCGACATCGCGGGGATATGATTTTCATACTTCATGATGCCGCGATAAATTTTTTACCTGCGATCGTGACCGATCAATTCCCTTTGCTCGTTCCACGCGGATTTTCGTTTTCATAATTTCTTTTTACATTTTTCCTGTGATATCGTAAACGAGATTATTTATTTATGTTAATACCAAGAAAGCTATTATTTTTATACGTCAGACAACAAAAATTAAATTTAACACGGATATTTTACTCCGATAATAAAAAATACGTGCGAATCTTTAAGGGCATATGCTATTTGTATATATGTATAGAATTGATGATATGAACAATTTTCCTCTTACAGTAACTTATAATGGATTGTTTTTGGTTGGAATCTGATTACAGATCTGTCGGACGTCCCGGAGAATCTTCCGCTACCGGCGCCAGGCTCGGAGAGCCCGCAAGCACTGAATTACTCTCAGATCGCGTCAGCGGCGGTCGCGGTGTCTCAGGGGGGTCAGGATCCTTCGGTATCGAGTACCGAGACCCTACTGAGGAATATACAGGGTCTTTTGAAGGTAGCGGCTGACAACGCGCGACAGCAGGAGAGGCAAATCAACTACGAGAAAGGTCAGTGGCAGGGCTTTCTTAAGACACTTGAGGGCGCTCTCCACAATTTCATAATCTACCAACTCTCTCAGAATCACATTAAGAGGCATTGAATTAATATATAAATATATATATATATTACACATATGTATTCATAAAACCACAAAAAAATGAATTTTCATCATCCGAGGAGCGAAACAGATTTTTTTTATTCTGATAAAGATTCTTGAAGATTCGTTTTTTCTGCATTTCTCGACTCTGCGTCAAATATTGGAGAATTTTCTCAATGCAGTAATAATTTCGACGAGTTGAAGTTACACATAGAATCGGAGTGGAGCGAAGAGAAAAAGAAGTAGCTCGGTTTCGATCTCTCGTGTTGACGATCGCTCGATTCTCCCCCCCTTTCTCTCTCTCTCTCTTTCCCCCTTTACCTCTTATTCGCATTTTCGTCTCTCTCAATTCTTATCTCGAGGTCCTCATTTTTCTCTGCTTCGAGAATCCAAACATCGTTTTTCGCGAATGCGCGAAATTAGCCGCAATGGAGAGAAGCAGAGATCGAGAAAGAGACAGGGAGAGAAAAAGAAAAAGAAAGGAACTATCGTTAATTTATCGAGAGATTAAAAGTGTGAGGGAGAAGGAGAGAGAGAGAGAGACAGAGAGAGAGAGAGAGAGAGAGAGAGAGAGGGGAGCGAATTAGCGAGCGAGAGTCGTCGACAAAAGGTCGATCAATTTTATCGTAAACATAAAACTTAGATCAGTAGATCGGTAAAGCCGAGAGAGAGAAAGAGAGAAAGAGAATGAGAGGGAGCCAAAAGAAAAAAAAGATAAAGAATGAGAAATTTTGTATCCGACGCGAGTTCAGACCCCGTTATAGCTGCGAAAAACCCTGATACGCGATCAGGAATATATACATTTCAACTTTTGTACACATTATAAAAATCGACGATTGTGTCACGCGGATTGCCCCGTTAATCGTACTTCGCGCAAAAATGGAAGAAAGAACAGATAAAATCGTAAAACTTTTTCTTGTTTCATTTTTCTGTAAGAGCCCGAAAAAAATGCGTGTGTGTGTGTGAGCGCGAGAGTTCGTTTGTGCGTATGGATGAAAGACTGTGAGTGAATATTCGCAAAAATATTGGGCGAATTCATCGATTGAGATGGTGAGCAAAAAAGATTCGTCTATGAGTCACGATTTATTAATTTAATTTTTTTAGATTATAGTGATAATAATAATAATAAAAATAATAAAAATAATAATAACATTCGTGTATACTATGATAATAAATTAGTGCGAGTGATATTTCTGTTCTATTATCCTTTTTTTCTTCTTCTTTGCTTCGGAGGTGACATCTCTCTCGGAGCTGATTTATATTTTTTATTTTATTTAAATTATTGTATTGATCTCGACGAGGCTAATTGTAAGCAAAGAAAAATAAAAGGAAGTACGAAACAGCGAGAGGGAGAGAGAGAGAGAGAGAAACGATAGAGCGATAGAAAATCATTTTTAAAAAGCGACGAGCGAGAGCGAAAGTGCGAATCGCAAAAATCTTGATTGTATAAGTGATCTGTAGCGATAAGAATATTAGAATTTTCGATTTAAGTAACAAAAAATTGTGTTTCCTGTGACGATCCTGCAGTGTTATACGTATAGCCCGCGAATCGCGTGATCGAAGCGTAAATACAGATATATATATATATATTATATATATAAATGAATCTAAAAATATTTATATATACGTAAGTATGTACATTTAGAGAAAAAAAAATTTTATTTCACTTTTTTAACTTGAGCGTCCGTTGAATCGAGGCGGACGCGAAAATGAGGGAAAAAAATGGGATCGGAAAATGGCGAATAATGAATACGACGCACAGCAGGATCGAATTTTGAGACGAAATTCTCTAATAAAAATTATATATACATATTAACGTTGCCATTTTAGTCACTAATATTATTATCAAATACGCATTGCGTCCAAATTACGGATTGAATTATTATTATTAATATTATTATCATTATTATTTTATTCTGATTATTATTACTATAAATAAAATATTATTATTATTTTTATTATTATTATTATTATAAAAATTTATGCACACGTGTATCATCATCACTGTAAAACTTGAGTCAACCAAGGAAATTATTGTGCATGATACTTTGATGTGGACTATAAGTGATAAAGAAAAATAATAAAAAAAAATATAATGCGAGATGTCAAATAATAACATTGATTTCGAGAAATAAAAGGAAAACATTTCTAAACAGCAAACACTACATGATGAAAAGATTTTTATGGTCGAGCTATCGCGAAACGAAGTGATAATTTTTGTTCGAAGGGAAAAAAAAAGTTGAAGAGGAGGTGAAATAAAAAAGATCGGGGCACGTTTGACGAAGGGAGCAGTCGGAATGCTCGCCATTATCGGATTTGCCGTAATTACACATTTTAAAAGTGATGGGTGGGATAGAAAAGTATAATTATCTATAATCAAACGTGTGTCATTCCAGACATTTCGAGTCTACGATTGCTTGACCATACGACTTCTCTTCAAACTTTGTGATTTCGTTGAGCGACGCTATATCATTAAAACAAAACCTCCATCCGAGCACGAGCCTGGCCGTCGTGCCTGGGACAAAAAGGGGTCGAAAAAAAGGAACAGATATATATGTTGTAGGCGAAAAAAAAGTAAAAGAAAAAAATTGGAATCGATCTTCTCGTAACCCATGCTCCGCGTTATCCTTCTTCATCCCGGTGAGAAAAAGAAATTGAGAATCTTTTCGCGATCGTGGAAATTTTTTTTTCTCGCATACAGACGCATTTCGCGAATTTTTTAAGTGCCCGATCGCCATAAAACGTTGCCGATAATATAGTGACCAAAAGACGCTCTGAAATCTCGGCTTTTCCCTCTTTGAATCTTTGTCTCCCACCTCCGGTCCTCCCTTTTTCTTCGAGAACGAGAAAACGAGGAGTGGTGGAAAGAGGTATTCGCGAAAAAACGTATTCATGCCGTCACCGGGCCGTTTAATAAATTCTCTCGAATCGTAACCCCCGGGGACTTTAATTACCCATTAGCCGATACAAAGTGTCACTTTTGGGGACCTTAACTAATGCGTTCGCTGACTTAACGATAGGA
This sequence comes from Cremastinae sp. B BG-2022a, assembly GCA_030522605.1. Lineage (NCBI taxonomy): Eukaryota > Metazoa > Arthropoda > Insecta > Hymenoptera > Ichneumonidae > Cremastinae sp. B BG-2022a. Next base: position 73,178 of record JAPYYX010000094.1, read on the forward strand.
ATGTAGAAAGAGAAAGGGAGAGTTGAAGTAAGAAAAAGGGAGAATCCTGTCCGAAGAATTGGTCGAAGAAATAAGAGCTTCGAGATTCCTTTTGCCCTCGACATTCGAAATCCAGAATCTCGAAACCCACGTGTGTCCCTTGATACGTCCATTGAACAAAAGAGTCTCGTATTTCCTCGACGCGCCCTTAAAAAAAACGATCCTTCACAACTATCGATATTTTTCACTCTTGATTCATTTACTGTCCGATTTGATCGAAAGTCGCCGAGAAATTGTGGAAGAAACGATAATCGCCGTAGAAAAGAGATCGAGAGGATGATCGAATGCAAAGGAGAGATACGAGGATGAGGAGCGATGAGGGAATAAGTGAGAGAAGGAAAAATAAAAGAGGAAAAAGGAGAGAGAGAGAGAGAGAGAGGACCCGATTTAATACTCGAGCGAGCCAGCAGCTCGTTTTACACCAGATGGTTTTACATACGGCCTCCTATCGTGTTACCATAGCACATATACAGGTCCGAGTCACTTTTTCGCTTTCCGCCGAGCAGGCGAGCACGCACGCACGCACGCCAACGCACTCAAGAGTAGTGACAATCCATCGAGGGATTTCTGATGTTCTTTTTTTACTTTTTCTCTCTTTTACCATGCGGAATATTATCGATATAATGTATTATTCGTCTTCGTCGTTGGGACCCTCCGCGCTTCGATCATTTTATTCGCATTCTCGATCCTTTATCCTTCTTTCCGCGGGCTGACCGCCTCTCTGGCGGCAACGCGCACGAGCTCCCCGAGCGAGCCTCCCAACAAGGTGGATTCTCGAACAAAAAAAAGCCCCGATGTACTCACGAAGAGGAAGAGACCGATCGAGAAGCAACAAAGTCAACTTTCTTCCAACGATCCTCTCTCCTTTATCCTTTTACTCTAAGGGAAGTTCGGGTGTCGCATTTATTATCTTCCACGTGCTCCTGATCCTGGCTCGAGTTACAATAATAATGTACGCTAATGTTCGCGAGCTCTCGTGCGGACCTCGTTAATCTCTTATCATTCGGAGCGTTATTCTTATTACTTTTTCATCTTGAAAATTGTAAAAAAATAATGACATTTCTTCGAGCTCTCGGGTGGATAAAATTAACATAAAAATAGACAATTTTCTGCCGATTTTTTGTTGAATAGATTCCTTTTCGTGTTTTTCTCTTTCATTTGCCTTTCGTCGGAACTTTTGTTTTGAAATCGTAAAAATTGTAGTGTAAAAAATCGACAAAATTGTATTTTATTTATTATTGTTTCACGTAAATATTTTCTTTCGCATATTTATATTTTACCTGCTCTTTGCACATTTTATGCATGAGTACCAAAAAAAAAGAGTATAAAAAAATAAACGAGCCATATCGAAAAATTAATTTTTTTTGTTCGTACTTTTAAATGCCCAGAAAATAAAGAATTTACATCCACCATTCAACGTAACTTTCAATCTTACGTAAAAATATTGTTAATAACATCTTCTCAAGCACAGGTAAATGAACGAGCCACAAAAAATAGAGAATCCTTTCGTTTCGTTCATTTTATTTTTTTTTCGTTCAGGCTCCCTTCACGTGCCCTTTCACGTGCCCTTCGCCGCTTTATTCAGCCTGATTGTCGTCTTTTATAACCGAAGGGAGCTGGCGTACGCGAAACAACGGGGAAGACAATATGAGCTCGGCGAGGAGTATCCGTGTCTCTCGATCGGGTTAGGGAACGAAGAAGGTGGACGACGCTATCTCCGATCCTACGGGAGATAACGGGCGGGGTGCAACGCCGTCCTCTCGTGCGGTGTACAGCGAGACTTCCTCCGTGGATTGTGCGGATCCTGCACAGGCGAGATCTCCGAGCCTGAGAACACACCACCGAGGAGGGAAAGGGGACGAGAGAGAGAGGGAGAGAGAGAGAAAGGGACGATCCGGGAATATAGGAACGGTCAGAAAAGTGAACACAGGGCTCTCTTTTGTAAAAGGAGGGTTACCACCGGTAAGAATATAAAGAGAGAGAAAGGACGCGAGAGGAGGATTGAGTTGTAGCCAGGAGTGGAGGATCTTATGTAGATTCCTTGTAGATCGTGCACCCGATTCGATCGCGATCGCCGCTACCCGGTACCGGGTTAATTAAAATTGTAGGCTCGGAGGAAGGAAGAAAGACGCAAACACGAATACAATTACACACACCCGGAGAAAAACCTTTTAGGAAAAAATGGTCCCTCTCGATCTCTTTTCTCATCTCGTATAGAGTCTCTCGTTGCTCTCCACGCTTTTCGAACGGCTTATCCGTGATCCTCCCGATCGCTTCGAAATCATGAGCTGATATTCTCTTCGCTCTCCGCGGAGTCCTCCAATTTTTGGCTGACCGCCCGGGAAGTCACTCCGAGTCCTATTATCGAGAGCACGGGCAACGAGCATTGTGTGCACCATTTTTTTAAATGACTCTCAGAAAGAGCGACGAAAAAAATATCAACATAAATATAACTGTTAAAAAACTCATTTACGATTTGTCGTAACTATCCTCTTGGCTTTTATTTCTGATTTTTCTCAAATCAAAGTTTCGCGGTATTACCTCTAAATATTTTGTTATAAAACCAGAGAGTCTCCAGAGCGTTGATTAAAAGCTCGTCTCCTAAAATGATACGTCCCAAGTTATTTCTACATTACTCATTAGAAATACCAGGCTCGAGAATCGAGGAGTGCTCCGTACGAGGATAGCTGTGTATTACAATGTTGAGCTTGCAGTGAGAAAGATATAATGGTAAATTAACGTCTGGTCGGAGAAGAGACCTTACGGGAGTATAGAGAATTCTCTCTCATTTTCCTTCTCTCTCTCTCTCTCTCTCTTTCGTATGGCAAGAAAGTATGAGAAAGACCAGCGACGACGAGCAAGTTAAAGGAAAATTTACAACTATGACCAACGTGAGTGCCAGTGGGTGGTTCCAGTGAACCTTTCGACTCGTCTTCTTCCTTTCGTTCCTCTCTCTTTCTCGATCCGGTCTCTCGTATGGGAATCTCAAGTAAAAGACAGCGAGAAAGATAGAGAGAAGAACGAAAGAAAAAATAGGAAAGAGGGTTGGTCGTGTGGCTCATTCAACGTCGCAAAGGAGCATAAACGTTACGTGCGGAACAAACAGAAATATTGATATAAACATCCGCTCCGTCCACCTACCGCGGGACGCCTTCTGTCTTGAAGTTCATAGTAATACGACGTGAGTTCATGCACATATTTATATATCTATTTTCGTTGTTGTTGTTGTTGTTATTGTTCCTGTCGTTTTCACATTTTATTTTATTCCCTTTTTCTTCGTATTTACGTATACGTTGGAGGAGCTCTCGAGTGTGCGTCCGGATGCGTGTGCCGTTTATAACGCGCGAAAGCTCAACAACCGCTCGGTTGCCTTCCTCCGATCCGCTCGAATGTACTTTGATTGATTTATGGCTAACCCTGCCACACCACGACCCTCCCATCCACCCACCCACCGATATCTCCCTCCCTTCGATCTTTCTCTCGCTGTCTTCCTCTCTCTCTCTCTTACTCTTTTCCTCCTTCTGCTTTTGCTCCGCTATCCATAGCCGTCATATACCGTTCCATTCACTATCCTTCAATGCATTTATCGCCACGACCGTGGATCGACGTTTTCAATATTTGAGCATTTTCCAACCTCATTTTTAAGAATGATTCGTAAAAATCGTTATTTTTGTTCTTTCGTGTTTGAATTTTTATTGAAGGGATCAACCATGAAAGGGTAAAGAAGAAAAATAATTCATTTAAAATGCTTGAAATTTTTTTTTTTGCAGATAATATTTTTTTTTTTGAAATTTTTGTGCAGATTTTGTTTTTGTTGCAAGAAGAAAGAGTGTTTACTTGGAGCGGAGATAATTAAAGATCGAGAGACACGAGCCCAGCGGGATAACTCGTGACGTACACACGCAAAAGGTTTTTATTTATTTTTTACAACTCTCGGGGAATCGTCCCGATCTCGCGGTATTTTTACTTCTGTCCCGTGAATCATTTCCTATACCGTTGAATATTCTCGTATCCGTCGCCGCGGTTTATTTCATCCGCGCTCACTTTTAATTATCGATTCACCGTCTCGTTCTTCGTGTTAGATTTAATTAAGAACTGCATTAGTTTATCGGCTTGTTCTCGCGGTTTTATCCGCACAAGAAGCGTGTACACGTATAGTGAATTGTCTTCTTTGCTTTTTATCGCGGTCGCCGAGCGATAAATACTTACTTGCGGTTTTATTGCCAGTGAGAGAAAAAATTTTTCTTCGTTCAACAACAAAAATAGAAACAAGAATGAAAAAAAAATGAGAGAGCATCGATTATAAATTTACTCTCGTGCCTAATGCTCGGAGAGGGTTGATGAGTTGATCTCTGGTCATCTTTTCGTGCGAGGAAGAATAAAAAGAGATGGTAAGAGCGTGAATGAAGATCAGTGAGAAAATGTATATATAAATATACGCATGCACGTATGTATAAATAAAAAAAATAAAGGGAGTGAATAACGTCTTGGAAGATCGATATGAAGAGCCCTCCCTCTCGCACGTATATCGATGCACGTTGCGCAGTGAACCCTTGAAATATCTCGTGTAACGAAATACACGGAGGCTACGCATTGTGTGTAGCGCACACAGGAACAACTTCCTTTGCATACATCAATTACATTCTTCGAGGTTCCCATTATTAGCTGTCTATAATTTATTACTTTCCACCTTAATAAGCATAATAGTTCTCATGCACGGTGTAACGCGAATCGCGAGCTCCATCGTCTTGTATCATTTTTCCCTTTTTTTTTTGCTTCTTCTTTTTCTCGCTTTTTCACGCGCGAAGCAACCTCTGACCCAGAGACAATCGTTAAGGTAGCGCATTTGGTCCGTGCGTGCGTTCGTCGCGAATGCCGACGATACCGGGATATTTAATTGCCTGCGGTACAAAATCAACCTTGAAAAAATTTATCAATTTTACTCTCGTAAACAATAAAGAATTATGAATCGCGGGTTTTCTTGAAAGTTTGTCAAAAATGTAACGAAATACACTTTTAAATTATTTTAATTTCATTATCAAAAAAAATTTTTCATTTTTTAATCATAATTGAACGAATTTTTATTACAGTCAAGTTAATTAAATCATAGGCAAAAAAATGTAAATGTAAACAGTATCCGATGCCAACATCGGTATAAAGACTTTGCTAAGAACCTTCGTAAAAAAATTACAAAACACTCAACAATTTTTCGTAAAAATTATTTTTCAGAAATACATTTTTAATTTGTATAATTTAATTTCCGGCAAATGTTATATGATCGAAGGATCCAAAAACCCGATCAAAAGAATTATCTCAATCGAATAACTAATAAAATAAAAAAATATAAATATGGATAGTGTCGAATTAGCATAAAATGTACGAGTGTATAGAATTGACAGAAGTAGCAGTAGAATTCGTAGAATGGCCGAGAATCGGTACAAGCAACGAAAGAATTAAAAAAAGTAAAAAGTATAGTGGAAAAAGACATTACAGAACGAACGAGAGGCACAGGCAGGCGCCTACAAAATCGTAATTCTCGTTCGCTCATTTCGTTTCGCCGAGTTGGAAAGAGAGAACGAGAGACGAGAAGAAGAGTCCAAAAAAAAGAATCACCATCAGGAATCAAGGTCCCTATGGCAAAGCGATGTCTTAAGGATCGTATTTTTTTTTACTTTCTGCTACAAGTTTTTTTTCTTCAGTGACCGTAACATGAACTTGAACATATGCGTTTATAACTCAGAAGCTACGAGATCGGGATCTCCGCAACAAATTGTGACTGGAGGTTGCGTATATATACGAAAGAAAAATGATCGTAGTTCCTCCTTACTCAAAGATCACGAAGTCTTTCCTCGGAGCTCGAAATCAAAAGTCAGGAAATTTGTTGATTAAAGAAATATGAGTGGGAGGAACATGATTTTTCTTTCAGGATTAAACAGAATAAAAATTGTAAGGCCATTTTTTCAACTCATCAATTAGGAGAGTTAAACAAAGGGAATTTCAAGAAAAGCTTTTTCATTCTTCTTGTCTCTCCTTTTAGTACGAGAAATAAAGGAGGCTGGAACGCGAAATGTCAAAGTTCGAGCCTTTTTAATGGACCAAATGGAGGATATTCTTTTTTCCACCCGGAAGCATTGAAAGCCGGATCGTGTTGTAGTCGTTAGAGTTTCGCGGAGAGAAAAGTTTTGCGAATTCTCCTGAGCTGTATCTTCGTATACATTAATCGTCGTTTTATAAAAATTAAAAGGTCGTAACGTTCAGACCGTACAAACCGAAAATTTTTTGAATCTACATCCTTTCGATCTCAACCACTCTACGCATTAAAATCCACGGAGTATTCCGTGCACGAATCAAGCAATCTGTTTACACCATTTTATCAACAATTCTCAATAAATGCCCTCATAATTTGATAAAAAAATCTAAAAATATTTTTCAAATATTTTGCAACGACACAATTTATTCTCTTTCTGTTAAAAAATCAACACACAACGCCGAAGTAAATTCTCTCAGCGTGGAACGTCCTTTAAGCAGCTGCATATTTACGAAGGTCTCGAAAACAGGCGAGGAACTGGAGGAAACTAACTACGTCGAGAAAAAAAGTTTGTGAAAAAAAATCCGAGAGACAATACGGTGTAGAGCCGAGGATTCGAGTCGGTTCCCACCTAGTTGCATTGAGCCGAATTTCGTTTCTATATATCTATATACTGGGACTATACATCTATTTACGGCTGTGTACGACGCGCGCTCGATTGTCAATTAAAGAAACGCAGCGCGACTTGGCTCGATCTCGTTTCTCGGGAGGAATCTCTGTTAGCATAGCGCACACCAGAGCGTGGGTGGAGTTCCTGGCTGCCGTTGCTGCTGGAAGAAAGGGCTCGAGGAAAAAAGGAACGGGACTAAAAAAAAAGACTATATACAAAAGCCGCGCAATCGATTCACCCGAGCGAGAAAAGAATCACGCGTGTGTGTGCTTGACCGAGAGAGAGAAAGATTGAAATTAAGTCTCAGAACCGTAGAAAGGGTTTGAGCGAGAAAATTTAAGAGTATCCTGGACGTGTGCGCGGAGGAGAGAAGAAAAAAAGAGAGAACGGAGGGTGGGCTCGTTTCGCTTAGGGAGGATAATAAATTATAGCTAACATGGAAATACAACTGCGAGGGCTTGATTATTTATTTAACGGTTAAAAAACGTATTTGGCACTCTCGTGCATTTCTGTATTTAAATCTGCCGGTGACTGGAATTTATTCTGACGTCATTCATAATTCTTTTAAAATTTACACATTCCGACGATCCTCGGAACATTTAACTCGATAAATATTTAGCTACGATTTTTTTGGTGCTACTCAATATAAAAATTCGTGTGAGAGAATCGTCAGGATTTCTCACAATTCGTAACTTTTATTATAATTCCGTACCTATGAATATTTTACTCGAGTAATATTTAGTCACGAACTTTTTGTTTAATTATTGCGTTTAATTATTCAATGGAAAAAATTACGTACGCGAGTATTCAGGAAAGCAACAATATATTTATCCCCAGGTGAATCGTAGCCTTGAAAAAGTTATGCAAAACGAAGAGAAGAGAAAAAAGTAAGGAAGAGAGAGATGGAGAAAAAATTTGCGCACTAAGCATCGAGGAAAAAAATGGAGGGGAGTAAATGGACGTCGCAGAGTAATTGCTCGAAGCTACGATAATTTCCTTGGGGACCTGCCCACACGGTCGACGAACCTCTTGTCTTACCGCGACGAGTCTTGAGTTCTGAGCGAACGTGTGTGGTACGCGAGACCCGTACAAAAGCTGCATGCGCCGAGGAGACAGCAATATAATGTAAAGTATTTTCTTTGCGAGCGAAACGCAACAACGACGATGCTGAAACGACGACAAAAGGAAACAAAAAAAAATGAAAAGCCAATAGTTCTCATCTCTCTCTCACACACATTGTTGTATTTATTCTCTCTTTCATTCTCTTCATTTTTGTATAAGCATAATAATTCTCTCATATTGGCGATTGTGCGCGAATATATCCCTTGTCGTTTAAGTGGTCGCCAATTCGTGTAACTTTATTGCCGCGGCAACGATCGTTGGATTTTAAAGAGAAAAGAAAAAAATTGATTTTTTCAGGAATTATAATGTAAGGGTTGTGTGAAAGGTATTTAAAAACGCTAAGAAGTGTCTAAGAATCGGTTATAATGTTGCCAAATGTATGAATTTGAGACAAGCTAAACATTTTAATTTCTTAAAATTTGGGACAAGCAAAACATTTTAATTTCTTAAAAAGTTTCACTAGAAATATATAGAATGAACCTTTCAATGATCAGGAACCTTACTATTGTTTCATATGAAAACTTAAGCTTACATGAAATTAAAGATGAAATTTAAAAAAAAACTAAGTTTCGTAGTTATATTCGTATTATTCAATAGTTTCGAAAACGTTTCCTTGAACTTTTTTCTTTTCATTCAACGATGAATATCAATTATCAGAATTAAAATATCTTGCTCAAATTGTTAGGATGATACAAGAAAAAAGAAAACAAATTCACAGTGGAAACAAATGAAGTCTGAGGTCAATTCATTCAAATGAAAACAAGAAGTTTATCTCCCGTGTATTTTTTTCAATATTGCATATCAAGAAAACGTTCAATTTTTAAAACTACCATTTTTAATGTACCCGGAGCTTATCTTTCGAAACGAATCTCAAAAGCTTCAACGTCGTCACTGTTGAACAGAGGAGTTAACGAATCGTTTTTGCTTTTTACCTGAGATCGGGAACAATTACAAACCTACTTCGTATTCTCGAGTTTTCTAAAATTCTCTAGTGTTTTGCGATTTTTCGTTGAGCGAAGATGGGAGGCAGAGAGTTGGAGAAATAAAATGTGTTATTTACCGTGCAATAAAAGAGAACGAAACTCGCGTTCAGGCCGGTGTTCGGCGCTCCTGACTCTTTTGCATCGTCGTTAACGATGTCGTTTATTGCTTTCCAAGAGATACGAATATTTTGTTACACCACCGGGAAAGAGCAACAGAGACAGAAAGTGCGAAAGGTTTGTTCAAGACATTTAAAAGCAATGAGAAAAAATTACATTTTATCCAAAAAAAAATGAAGAAATCTCATTGTGTTATGAACGAATTTGTAAGAGAAGTTGGTAACAAGAACAAGAGAAATTCGATTTAAAAATTTGTATTTTTGAGAAATTTTAACAATTTATCATTTTATAAAAATAAAACATTGTCCATTTTCTTTTTACACTCTTCACTCGAAAAAGAATGACCCTACACTATTAAAAATAAGATTGAAAATCTCTGATTTTTCTTTCACTGTACTTAACGATTTTTATAAAAAAATAATGAAGTTTTATAAAATATTAGAGCCTGCAAAATGTATCGAACGACCAGTTAAATGATAAATAAAAAAAAGTGTTTATTGTACATCAAATGTCCATCTCGTCCTTCGATACCTGACGCTCTACATGTCTCGCTATCGGTGTAATTTTTGCTTTTATTTTATTTTTTTTTTGTCGAATGAAGCACACGATAGGCGACAACGACGTCGATACGACGGCGACGAACGCTATTAAATACGGAGTCTTCGCGATCGTTTACAGATTGTACCAATTCCTCAGGCTCTTCGAAAGTTCCTCGCCGATAATCCGCGCGATCGTTCCGTTAACCGTGGAAAAAAAGGAAACTTCGAGGGCGAATGTTCTTGTCGTCATTCCAAGAAGTTGGAAAATCAAGAACTGGCCACGATAAGACTCAACTTTTCGCGACTATTTCTACGTTCTTTATTTATTTATTTTTTTTCTTCATCTTTTCGTACTTCTTTCACGTTGATTCGCATATTTGCGTGTTTATATGCAAAAAAATTTGTGTGTAATCGCGAGTGGAAAACAGGACGCGAAACTAATCGCTCGAAGAGAGAAGAGAGCAGGTGCGTCAAGAGCTGGATCGATAAAAGCGCGTGTTCTCGGAACGTAAGAGAGTTGGACGTCATTGTCGCGAGGAAAATCGCGAGAGAGCACGAGAGAGAGAGAGAGGGATCGTCGACAGGACGTTTTATAAATAATATTTCTTATAACGATTTACAATTACCATCTCGGTATAGCCATGCATGGGTAATAAACATTTTTCAAATTATCCCGATAATGCGTGTCGTGTGTTGTATCTCGAGAAGGGCGTAACTCGCGAATTCTCGCGATCCTCGCGTGGCCCTGCTCGAACTTTTGACACTCTGAGACGAAATCGTTCTCGGGTAACAAACATTCGATGAAAAAGAGCAAAATTATTTTTTACCCTGTTCCTTTTTTATTTTACGATCCATTGGAAGGAACGTAAAAATTAATAAGAACGGGTTTCTATAACGATACGCGTGGTCAGGCAAAAAGAGATATTGAAATCAAGAAAAAAAGAAATAACGAGTCCACCCAACAAATAAAGTGAGTGAAAAAGGAAAAGAGGAGAGAAAAAATATACAACTTCCGACTGTCATGTCCATAAAGATCGTATCGGGGCGTAGGTGCGCGTAGCCATTCGTTGATGTCTTATTATACCAGGTGGTTATTTACGATCAGCAGCCAGTGAGAGAGAGAGAGAGAGAGCGAGAGAGAGTCAGAATTCGCCTGCGCTCGTGCTCTCATCGCGCCAGCAACGAGAAGAATGGGAGAAAAATATTCGGAAAGAGAGAAAGAGAAAAAAAAGATGAAGAGAAAGAAAGATGAGAAGGAAGAGAGGAAAAAATACTCAAGTGTGCGTGTGCGTTAGCAATAAAAAGAAACATTTTCGTATAAAGGAACTGCAGACTCGGGAATTAAAGAAACGAGAAGAGGTATAACGAACGCGCATCAATCCTCTCGCTGTTATTAAGATTTATCTCTCCTTTTTATCCTGATTTAAAATTTCTCATTTCTTGCGTTATTAATTGAGGAAATTCTCGGCGTATGTACAATCTTCATAATCTCGCATTTTCCTTCATTTATTTTTTTACTATTCATTTCCAACTGTCACAATTGAACGTAACAAAAATTTTAAAAACCATTACTCTTCACCTTTATTAATAAAAATATTTTAAATAATTTAATCTGCAAGGAAAAGATTCTCCATTCTTTCAACTTGAAAAATGACAAAAAATAAATAAAGTAAATTAACAACGAGTGTCCTCAGGAAAATATTCGCGTGTCTGTTCCGATCGCTCCGCTCGTTCTCTCGCATTTTCTCGTTGATGAAAAAAATTAGCGTGAATGAGAGAGCAAGAAAAGAGTGAATTGTGCGCCCGTGAGTCATTCTCTCTCTTTCGTTTTCTCCGCCGACTGTGAAGATGAAGATAATAACCGCACACGGTGAAACCGCTCAAGCTCGCGATTAAAGCGAGCGTATTCATTAAAACGATTGTTGATTGCGGTTCTCGGACGAGTGACACGTGAGAGAGGGTGTTGCGCGAGAAGGCTTTTTCATCAAGAAAAACGAGAAGAGACTTCGTGCGAGATAGAGGAAATAACGAAAGAGAGAATGAAAAAAGGAGACTCGAATTATACAAATGCCAAGACAGAAAAAGAGAGGAGTAAAAGAGAGAGAGAGAGAAAAGGGAATGAAGGTCCGATTTTACAACGCGTGCCATTTCCGGTGCACGCGATATTCCTCTTTCGCTCTCTTGTCTTTCTCTGCACAACGTGTATGTACAAATGCCCGGCCGACAAATGCAATTCCACGGCGATGCTACGTGCACAAAGCTCACAAAATTAGAGAATACCTTTTATACAGGGTGTAACTTCAGTTTAAATAAAACAAATCATTTTTTATCATAGTAAATAAATAATTATAAAAAAAAGGATCGTAAGTGTTATTTCTCGTCAACGATTCTTCATTATCGATAATTGTAATTAATTATGTACAATGTTTTAAAATATTTAATAAATTGTGAGCCACCGATATTTTTTTTAAAATAATTATATCAAGAAATATTATTTTTATCGTCTTCACAATAAAAATTTGTGAATTAACATTTTTCGTGTATTATAATTTGACTCACCCCGTATATCTTTGTTCTCGTAGAAGTTTTATTCTCAAGTCCAGCGAATAGACAGACAGACGTACATGCACTCGTAATAACGATAAAGATCGGACTCTACGTGGCATGTCAGCATCGTTATACGAGTAGCTTCGTTTTGCAAGGTGAGAAAAAAGCAGGAAAAGAGGTGGCGCGAAATAAATAGAAACGGGGAGGAAAGAGACGAAGATATATCGTATGTACGTCCGCGATCAGATCTCGTACGGGAGTAGTGGAAAAAAAGACTTGATATCCATAGTCGGAACGGCTGAGGAATGGAGTGAGATGAGACACTCGGCGTGATAAGAATTATCATTAAAATTACGACGCGTCCTTCTTTTCCTTTATCTCGTCACGAGCCTTAGGTGGGGAAGTGTGTAAATTTTAATTAATTCGTAGAATATATGTAAGAGCTTGCGTGAAATTATCACTTCAAAGAGTCTTGGAATTTTTTTTTTGACATTTATAGAGCGAAGAGTAAACTTTTTATTGACGCTCTTGCAGGATTTCCTGTACGGGAAAACGAGATATCGGTATCTCGAGTGGCTTGACGCTTGGAAAAAAAATTTTCTCGTGCATAAATTCTGCGAGGAAAAAAATTGTACCGATTAGTATTGAATTTAACGTATCAATCGAAAGTTAAGCTCTTGCGAGAGAACATCACGGCTCTGGACGAGATGCATCGGTGTCTCTCGTCGGAGGAACTCTTCTGCGGCTATAACTCCCATAGATACCCCTCTGTTCACGATCCTGCGGAACCATCACTGGTGAATGCCTATCGCAAAACTTGAAAAGGCTCTCCGGCGTATCTTGCGTCTCAAGGTTCGCGAGGACCCATGCTACAAAGGAAAAAATAAAAATATATAGAATGAGAAGATGAAAGGAGCGAACATTGTGTTAGTTTCCACACTTTTCATCCCGAGTCTTCAAATTTTTTTAAATTTTGGAAAAAACCTCAATTAATTTATCGGGTTGTCTGAATCTGACGATCCTGGCGAGCTAAAAATATGTCACTAGATTCGCAAGAATTCAAATTGTGTAAAACAGATCTAAAAGTGTAAAAGCAAGCATTATACACGTTTCATTTTTTATTATCCTTCAAAAAGTTTTTAAAATTAGAAAAAATTACAAAAATTAAAAAAAAAATTGGTATCGGTTCATTTAACCTTCAAGATTCAAAGACCTAGTTTATAAATTCTGACTGAAAATATATAAAAAGTATCAACGAGACGAGAGAAATGGAGAAATAAAAAGCATTATGGGATTTCTCGCGATGCGGGGGGTCGAGAGTTTATCGTCCGCGAGAGCTTATCACTTCGTTATCAATTTCTCACGCATTTTCTGGAAGTGAAGCAAAGCGAGAGGAACATTTTGAAGATAGTAACAGAAGTAAAAAAGGAGAAAACAAGATTTTCGCGAGACCATAAGTTTCAGAGAGTCGTTGCCGGGATTTTGTTTTTATTATTATGATTATTATTCTGATTGCATATACATTTCGGTACAATACGAACTTCGATTCCCATGGCGGTGCGGTCACTCTGAGTCCAGATCCCCTCTTATCGGGACCACATACTTGCGTTGCTCTCGCCACCACTCGACGGGAGTGCGATATGTACAGGTGCCAACCGAATCGCCCTTTCTCGTTTCCGAGCATCTATATACGTCTTGTTATTTCTGTATACATATATCCAACCTCTACGCGCATTCCCGATTCTCTGACACGTGTACAAATGATCCTACATATGTATCAAGAGCAACGGAGACAGAGCGTACAAACCAAATATGTGTATGTGTATATGCATCTCACGTGTGATCTGCATGTCTCGTCATCAATTTACAAGTCACGTAACATGGGTCATTCGGTAGATTTTACTAATTTTGAGAACATTTTTGTCTCAATTGAAGTTGTTGAATTTAATATGAGTGCAAAAAATGAAGAACAAATTTTTTTTATGTGCTAATAAATTTATATGGCTGCAATCTTTTTTCCTTAAAGAACTCGATATGTCAATATCTTTGAAATGCATGTGAAACATAAGAAATTGATGAATTATAAAATTTTGGTAAAATATGGCGACAAATATGTTTTGAAGAGTGAAATTTTTTTTAAATTGTGAAATAATTGAGAATTGTTTTTTTAAAATATTTAAAAAAATTATTTTGTGATTCGATTACTCTCTAAATAAAAGAACGCTCTGCCAAAATGTATGAGATTCTTATCATTTTCGTTTTTTACTACCAAGAGACATTAATATGTAGAAGTTAGATAAGTTATTTTTTCAATTTCAGTTACATAATTTAATATTCCTGCATTATTCACATGTGCTGGAAGGAAATACAAAAAGATGGGGAAAACGTTCTCCTTAATTTTTATCTTTTCCTACCCGAATTTTTCATAAAGCAATTTATTTCTTTGCACATGAAGATGAAACAATATGGAATTTTTTCATTTTATATTACAGTACGACAGTTGGGGATTATTTTTTACTGGGAACTAATAAATAGTTGCATTAGAAAAATAATTTTCATATGACGAATTCGGATTAAGTTTTGAAAAATGTCAAAAGTATATATTTTTTCTGATTATAAAAAAAAACATTTTTATAAATCTAAAAAAATAAATGTTCTCATCATAAACGAATTATAGTCTAGGATAGGACAGTTATCGACCAATCTCTGGTTTCTCATTGACGTATTTCTAAAGCCTGCTAGGTATCTAATCCTATTTGGTACAGATTCGTTAATGGTTAATGGTAGGCAAAGTGGTCAGCGACCGGAACAAGGCCTAAGTCCGTCTTAAATCCCGACGGAGAAATCTCTCTTTCCTCCTCCCTCTTCGCGAGGGGACGAGTATATAACCGTCTGGTTTTTGGCTCGAAGCCCTCTTCCTGTTAACCCGTTGCACCTCATACCTACTGTTAAGTCCTAATCCCAGGATGAAGAACTATTGACCTCCTCAGAAGGTAATTTCGTATCAACGTCCTTTCTAAATGTTCCAGAAATAAAATCGATCATTCGTCACTATTCAGCAATCAGTCAGAATTGTCCTCAATCTGCTGACTTTTAAAATGTACACTTCTCATTCCACACGATAATAAATATTTTCAGAATTATTTTTCGAAATATTTTCAAAGCAATCAACAAAGTGACAATTGAATTTCCGCGACGTTGTGCATCGGCTCCTCGGACCAGAACAAACTTTCCCATACACTTGATCGTTATTTAACTATAATATGCATGGGTACAGAAACAATAATACACCGTAAGGCCGAACTGAGAAAGATCTATACGCTGCGAGTATAGAACTCGTACAACATCCCTGCTCCGTGGACACCCTAATCGAGACTGTGTACGTCTAGGCAAATAGTGCGACATTAGGATTATGAGAGATTACTAATCGAGATTTATGCTATTCTGGCTCTCGCGACCTTACCCAAAACTTGCTCATCAGACAAAGAAAACAAGGAATGATTAAAATTTAATTTTGAATGGACGATATTTATTTACATAAGACATTAGATTATAGAAGACAATGATGATGAAATATTTAAGTGATGGGTGATAAAAATTGTATCTATTGCTTATTATGGTTATAACGATAACTTTTAATATAAATTGTAGAAAAAGAATCAATGAGGAAGATAATTATTTTCTCGATGTTCAATGCGCAGGAAATTTTAAAAATTTCTAAAATAAAAAAAGCATTTTCAAAGTTACAAAGTTACTACAAGAATTTTTCTCAAAAAAATTATGCTTCAGATTTATTTGTAATCAAAGATTCGAGGCAAACGATCTTTGACTACTTAGTTTTGTATTCATTATTTATTTGTGTCTTAACCTCGAAAAATAGTAATCCAAAAATGCATTTAGAAAACACTCATCCAAAGAATAATATCAGAAAGCTAAAGCAAAATAAAAATCGACATTTTTTCTCCCGCACTTTCGTTCTCAGCAGGAAAAATATTTATAAAAAATATATTTTCGATTAGTGCGCATAAAAAGATTTGACTCACTCTTCGTAAGAGCTCGCTTACATTTTCCACATGACTTACACGAAAATTACATTATACTATTCAAATGATTCGACGGCGAGTGGCGAGTTCTCAACTTCCCTCGCTCCACGGGTAGTTGACACTGTTGTTTCTGAGGGTGGCCCGAGGCCAGTGCGAGAATATCTTAGCTCCTGCGTACATACGCTTCTAGTATGCTATGCTTATTCCCACATCCCCTTATATCACACACGAGACATTTCTGTTGGGGTCCTGCGGTCAAAAGGCGAAGAGAAAACAAAAAGAATTTCCTCTTGCTAAATTGAAAGAATAAATCAATCAGCAAAAGCAAATCGAAAAATGATGAAACGCAATATAAATTCATAAAAAAAAATTATCTTTACGTATCTGAGTCCTATCAAAAAATTTTACAACGAATTTAATAATTCAGTAAAACGATAAAAGTCACAATCTAAAAAATTTTATTGTTCAAAAAAAATTCATTTAAATTTTTTAAATACTCATCGAAAACAGTAGAGGTCTATCTTGTACATGCGAAATTATTTCTCAACTTGAACAAGAAACGGAGGAGAAAAATCTTCGGAATGCACGTATAGAGTAGATTCGGAAAGGCAAAGTGGCAAAAAAAATGAGATTGAAAAAGAAAGAGCGAGGGAGTAAATCATTCTGGCGGTAATTCGCGGTTTATGACGCGCGACACGATCACCACCAGAAAATATCTCTCTCTCTCTCGTTCTCTCGCGGACTGTCGTAATTGAAATAAGAATGATGCTCGCGGAAGTTTTTATACATTCAGGCGGTTCGCCACGTCTGAAATCCAGCGGGTTCTCGTCGCAGGGGTCTCGTAACGCTTGCACTCGTTGTAAAATCTTCCAAGATTCTTGGCGTATATTGCTTCTTAATTCTCAATGTTCTCTTTCTTTCTCTTTTCTTCCGCAGTTCTTTCAGAGCTCTGATAATGCCTGGACTTGGACGAGCATTAAACGTTACGAGTTCGCGACACACCTCGAGACACCCTCAATTCCGCCCCCTCTCTTCATTCTTCTTCTTCTTCTTCCTCTTCTTTTCTAGTTATTTTCTCACCCAGGTCCTCAACCACGCCAATATTAATCCCTGCAACTTTAATGCTCTCTCGCGACCCTAATTTCAATACGACGACCTTTATGCCCCTCCGCATTTTCTTATCCCTTAACCCACCGAGAATAATTAATTCTTCCTTTTCTCATTTCGTCCTGGGAACCGTGAAACGAGAGTTTTTCCTTGTCGACAGCTTTTTTTAGATACCTCGCTATACAGTATACAGATGCAGTATAAAATTGTAATTCAAAAAGAACACAACTTAGTTGCTACTGTTTAATATCGTCCAAAAAGTATTCTTTAATTTTTGGTTTAGATTATTTTTTGAGAAGTAAAATGCAGCCTACATAGTCATTTGTGTCAAGACAATTCTACCAGATTTTACGAGGTCGCCTATTGTGTCTCTAGAGATAATTATACGCGGAAATTCCACCCCGGCACGAATCCTGAGGGATCTGGGGGAGAGAAATGCAAAAAGCATATCGCGCTCTAGGGGAAAAGTCGAAAGCGACGAGCTGTAGGGACAGAGAGAAAGAGAGGGAAAAAGCCTCGTCAGAAGAACTTTGTAGAGAAAATCGAGAGAGAGAGAGAGAGCGAGAGAAAGAGAGAATGAGAGATGATAATCTAAACGATCGCAAAGTGGGCTGCAGAAACGCGCCGAAATTGGCAATAACAGGATATGCCCGAACGCGGTGCCCCGGTGCGAGAACTTCCTATTCTGGTTAGCATTCAAATTGAATCTTCGTGGCGGCCGGTCGTGAAGAGTTACCGCCGTTAATGGACCTGGCGAACGTTCTCAAATTGCTGGCATATAGACTCTCGCTTCTCCACACGTTGCTATCGAACGTCCATGAAAAGCATCCTTTTCTCTCTCTATCTCTGTCTTTTCTCCACCCCTTCGTCGATACTCTCTTTTCTCTCTCTCCTCCTGCACATATCGTCGTTTCTACCACTACGTATCACGCACTCGCGAATTCAATCGATGCATTTTTGATACGTATAATAATCGGTACACGACGACCAAATTTCCGTCGATAGTCACGCTCGAAATTTCGCTCGATTGATTATTTATTTATTAAAATCGAGTCAATTTTTTTTTTCGTCAAAACAATTGTCAATAACTCAAACGTAAAGCTTTTTGATTAAAGATATTTAGAGAGTGTTGATTTTCATTGATTAAGAAGAAATTGATTATTTATTTCAGTTTTAAAGTTTCATTTTACAAAGTTGATATGATAATAAAAAAATGATGACAAATATCGCAATTCCAGGTCGAAGAATTTTCTTTTACGTTGATTTTTATCTCGTTAATGGTTCCGGATTGGATTAAAATTGACTTACCGCGCAATAATAGCCAATAAGAGGGAAAGGCTGACCTTACGGACTGAGGGAAGAGACTGCTTTACTCACACGCGTACGGAAGGCTGCGTTACGAGCTTCTTGGCTCATTAGCCACGAACCCAATTCGGAGATCGCGAGGAAGGAATCGTTCACCTATAAGTTAACAGCGAGGGCGAGCATTGAGAGAGGGGTTCTTCGCGTCTGTCCTGGGACCTTTGAAAGAGACAGATAAAGTGAAAAAAAGGGTGCCCGGTACTCTCACCCTCGCACTTTTTTTCCGTTAAAACCAAAGTAACCCCTTGGCTTAGACTTTCGAAACGGTTTGTGTCGGGTTTCGGAGTTGAGAAGTGATTTGGATATTTTTGTCTTTTTTTTACAATTGGGAAATCGATCAAAAACATTTTATTTTTACTTTTTTATTTTATTATTCGTTAAAAACTACTTTTTACTACCGAGCATTTTTATGGAATTTATTTATGGTCCAAAAAACAGTACTCAACATCGTCAAAAAGTTTTCTGAAAATAAAAAGAAGAAAATCATGAAATATCTTATGAGGACATTTAATGAAAATTTCGAATTAAATGACGTCTCATCGTGACTGGTAGAGATTTCGAGGCAAGAAAAGCTACGATAC
Source organism: Cremastinae sp. B BG-2022a (assembly GCA_030522605.1). Lineage (NCBI taxonomy): Eukaryota > Metazoa > Arthropoda > Insecta > Hymenoptera > Ichneumonidae > Cremastinae sp. B BG-2022a. The sequence goes on from JAPYYX010000094.1 coordinate 92,316, forward strand.
TTAGGCAAGTTCAAAGTCTCGAGTGTCTCTCGGTCTATTGTGCACGGAGTTTCTCGGTCATGGACCGGCTGTATAACGACCCTCGGCGTCGTCCTCGTTCTCGTCGTCTTCGTCTCGTTCTCGTCGTCGTCGAGATTCGAAATGGCTAATTTAGCATAGCGCGGCTCCCTCGAGGATCCTCCGAGGGGTAAATCTTGGACCTCATACATTCGTAGTCCGCGCGGCAATATCGTTCGTTTCGCAGTTGAAAACCGAGCCACCGAGTCGGCCAGAAAGGAGCAGGAAACGTCCAATGAACCGAATTACAGTAATATAGAAGACGAGAGAACGGAACTACGGAGATCGAGAGAGAAACTTCCCGATATTCGATGCGAGGGAAGCGAGAGACCATCTCGGATCTCCATGTCTTAATATAATTCTATTAGAGGTAACTATGCGAGATCTCGCTCTCTCTCTATATATAGATGTATATATTGTATATATATCTGGTCCACAGACCATCACCATCGTTGGATTTAATCACGAAACTAGCGAACCGTGCGATATTCTCTCTCGTCTATTACGAACCCCATTCGACTTTGCCCGCCGCCCATCCACAAGTCCACTCCCATGACCCAGGTGGAAAACTCTCGATCCACTCGATAAAACATTTCTCGGGATCGGTATATTGACAAGAACTTATATTAGGATGATTGCAACAAATTTTAGAAAAAAATCATGTAAAATGATGGTTTTTACTGTTTAACCTTGTTTTAGCAAACTTGAACGTCGAACAAACATTTTATCGATTCATCGAGAGACTTGCATAGTTATATATTATCATTTTTTTTAAGAAGATAAAATTTTAAACAACTTACTGTTATTTAAATATTTTGCTCCAAAATTCAAATAATAACAATCGCTTGGTAGTCGCCGAATCATTTTTGGTCAATATAACGTTTTCATTAATTTAAACATATGTATTTAAGGTAATTCGATCGTTTACGGTAGTCCATTTTCATATACGTAGATTTAACCAATAACTTTGTAATTAATAATCACAGCGACGCCGCGAAGCGGCCGAGCCACTACAATCTGCTAGTATATGATAAAAATAAAAATAAATATTTTTTGCTTACAGCTGAGCTCAAGATGGACGTTCTGCGAGAGCGGGAGGTTAAGGACAGCCTCGAGAGACAATTACAGGACGAACAGAAGGCCCGAGGTGAGTGAGATAAAGACATACATTGCTCACACGCTGTTTCACCGTGTCACGCGAGCCTCGACCGAATGTACACAACCTCCGGGTACACCGGAGCTTCCCTGAAATGAAAGGAAAAATCTGTTTCTATGATAAATATTTTCATGATTGAATTTGCGAGATAACGACGAATGAAACGGCGTATGCGAGAGATTTTCCTGTGTCAATAATTTTTAACTTTTTTATTTGGGAGGGGGCGAAGAGTCACGATGACTCGACGAGTTTCCTTCGAGGAAAAGATATCGATTCGGGACGTAATAATCGTTCCGTGACTCGAAGGATATGTCAGATGGGAACGACTCGGAGTTTCGTAGGGGGAGAGGTAACAATATCGAAATGTCTCGGGTTTTGTAGCGAGGGTTAACTCGGTAATAAATCAAGAAGCCGTGTATGGGACGCGATCCGCGAGCTGTAAAGTCTCCTTGAGGGATCTCTCGCGGAGGAAAAGAGCGAGAGGGAGGGAAAGATACACGTCGGAGAACTCCGGAGGTTGCCTCCTATTATTCCACGCTGAGGCTTTCGCAGTCTCGTTGCGCATCGAGCTTCTCGCCCATTCTAAAATATTCTATACTCACAAGTTTAGTATAACGCGCCTTGAGTGTAACTATAACACGCTGTTTCCCTCATCCTTCGTGATCTCGTGAACTTCTTTTGCTTGTAACGCAAGGACAAATTTCAACAGGCTGTCCCAAAATGAATACCAATTTTTTTTCTCAATTCAATTTCTTTAATGATGACGTCTTGTTTTGGGAGAGCCTGTACTTTACCATCACCACTTCTTAGAAGGATGGTAAATCGCGGAGAGGAGGAAGAGAGAAGGAACACCCGGACTATGCCAAAGGCCGTGATCGCTCAACCAAGTTTGTATCGGATGTCAGTTCGTAATAGAATAGTTGTCTCGTGTTTATGGGTTGGTTCCTTTGACCGCGGTTTATCCGGCGACTCGTCTCCTACGATGTTCTACGGTTCCTATGCTCTCTCTCTCTCTCTCCCTCTCTCTATCTTTCTCTTCGTCTATATACACTCCTCCCTTTCTCGTATGATTCTTACCATCGCATCGACCAATCTCTCACGTGTACCGACGTATTATATCCTCTCCTCTGATCACAAGCTTGAGACAATCCTCGATCACTGTCTCCGTTCTCGAAAACGCTGGAGAGAAGCCAACCGAATTATCAAAGTACTTCAGCTAACTTTTGTGTGTCCTTTGGGAACTATACCACTGTCCTTCGGTTGGGCGTCGATAAATTTCGTCGAGAAAGCCAGTTTTCAAGTTTCAGACCAATATTGTTGTACAGATGAACTTTAAAAAACGTAATGGGAATGTTTCAAAGTAAGGATCATCAATAACACGCGTGTGGAGTTGAAATTTTTTAAGAGATCATGAATTTGCAAAGTTTATTCAAAGAGGTAGAAATTAAGAGAAACAAATATATAAATTGATATTTTTTGGCGAAAATTAATCTTGGTTAAATTTTTTTATCGAGCTTTTCGTCATCATCATCTCATTTTTTGCACACTACTCCTTCAGTTAGGCGTCAATTAATTTAGTTAAGGAATCGGTTTTTAAAGTCTCGGGACAGCATATTGTTTTACGACTTAGAAAACTGTAATGAACATTTCAAATAAGTACCTGAAGTCAAAATAATTCTTTTCAAAAAATGAAAAATTTATAAAATCCATTTGAAATAATTAAAACCAAGAGAAATAAATTGATATTTTTCGTCGAAAATTAATCTTCGTTATATTTTTTCTTCGAGCTCTCCGACATCACCGCGTTTTTCGGGATATTGAAAATCTCTCGAGCGTCATCGTCCGAGATATTATCATCTATGCCGCACGAAAGCTATGGACACCGTCAGGTATTGTGGATTGAAGGCGCGCGCAATATACGTCCTGAATAAAATATGATCGTTGACAATACGTGTCGGATAAAATTCGCGAGTGGATACGCGTGGTCCACCGGCGAAAAGCTTCGCGGCCTCGATCGCTCTCTCTCTCTCTTTTGAGTAAAACCACATATTTTTGACGTCACGGGAGAGAGTTTATGCACGTGTGTAACTTCGGACTCCCTTCCACGACAAAACCGTTGACAAACGTATCCCTCTTTTCCCCTTTTTACTTGTCCGCGAACCTCAAGATCGATGACTCGAGACTTTTCAGCCCTCGCGTACTGTATCCTTCATTTTTCACCCCCCGCAATTCACCGGCAACATCCCGCTTACTCGAGATAACAGAACACTCGGTAAACTGGATTCGCCACGAGCATTATATACGTGACAAACTCCCGAAAAAAGAGTCTGGCAAATAAAAATTTAATTAAACTATATTTTTCGTGATTGAACTTTCGAGATTTACGACTGGAGCGTCATTCCATCTCAAAGAATTTTAAAACCAATTTTTTCTTCTGTAAAATTCGGAGAATAAATAGCATCGACGGAAGCTGATAAAGTTTCCTTGAAATATTGCTTCACTTTGATTATGAAAAAATTTTTTAAGGCATCTCTCGAAATGTAGCGCCGATGACAACGATGATTATAAAAAGCAAATTTATCTGTAAGACAAAAAATAATAATACAGTTCCGTTTATTACACGAATGTCATAAAAAATATATGGAAAATATAGAAAAGAGCGCTTCGGTAACGAAAGTTATAGATTCGCACAGGGGAAAAATTGACTTGGCAGTGGCCAAGCCCTCGTGCTGCGTAATCCGAGACTGGGACAACAGTCAGTCCATTAGTCAACCATCTCGCGGTGTGTCAATACATGAATATGACAGCGGTTCGTGAAACGGTGACGAAGCCGATCCTCATCCGGAACTTGGACAACGAACGATATGAGAAGTGAACGGACATTCGTAGACATTCTCGTCCATCGTAGCAACGCCCAAGACTCACTATTCAAGAACGAAATACAGAAATGAAATACGCAACTCGGAACCATATATATCTAGAGCAAATAGAGTCACGCTTTTATCTTTCACGATGAAGGACGAACGATGCGGGCCCGAGTTCGAAAATCCTATGATATGGAAGAAAGAAAAGAGAAATATATTTACCCAGCAATCCATCAATCAAAGTGTTCCTCGATACTCGACACTCAGCAATAACGAGTTCAAAAAATTTTCCAGTTTCCAGCACGATCGAGAGAAATTCAAGGGCGTGAGAGTTTTTCCTTTGGAAAAATAATTATAATGGTCATATACCCACGTGCCAAGAGTTAATAAACTCGCGGAGGTGCTGAAACAAAATACTTCAAACACCCGGGCCTTTCTCGTTTTTAACGAGCCAGAGCCGCCAAAGCGAGGATAAGACGAATACGTAATTTGTGACTCTCCTCTCTCTTTCTCTCTTTCTTCTCGCTCGATGGTACGTGACTCTTGGATGATTGATGAAGCTGTGTTCCTTGTGTGCGTGTGAGCCTGTCCTGCGCATATTTACGCACGCACTTTCCTTCGATATGCGTGTACGTTCTTTTCCCCTTTTCTTTCTCATTCGACTAATGATCATCTTGTAAGAGATACCGTGTCAACCGTCGCGCCCCCTGTCCGTCTTCGGTCATTTTTTCATAACTTCCTCCTCGCATTTTGAGCAAATTCTTAAAAAAAGGATTTTCGTTAGAGCTTTCTGTATTTTCGGATTCATAAAAAAAATTCGGGAATTATCATTTCTTCATATTAATCATTCCTCGTACTCAGTCCATTCATTTATTATCCATTCCATATAAATTGTGTAGTTATGTTTTTTTTTAAATAAAAAAACTGAAAACCATCAGTGCATAGAATATCAGAGTCGATAAAAATTATAGTTTGACATTTCGACTAAAGGTTCTTGATATTTCGATTCCAACGCCCTAGAATTTGCATTCTGTGGGGATGGAAAGGATGGGAGTACGAGTGTCCAATACATATAATATTGGAGTATATAGTTGAAGTGGTTGGAAAAGAAGGTAGCGGATGTGTGAGGAATAGAAGAGGTGGCATATTATAACCTTCAATCCACGTCTTGGATGAAACAATAAGATGGCCTTTATCGATGTAATAAATACGTAGCGATTGACGAGGTCATTGCTCTTTCCTTCGCGCGGTACAAGCTCCACTCGTTAACCGGAAATTACTTTCATCGAATAGTCTTGGGTCATTCGCGACGTCCTCGTCGTCGTCGTCGTCGTCGGAGTAACGTGTCGTCGTAAAATCAGGATTCATTTTCGACGATCGATTCGATACTCATCTCGCCAGTTTGAGCGTACACGTATACAGTCTCGCGAACGTACACGTCTGAACGCGGCAAACCAATATTTTCGCGATCCGCGCATCGGTGCGATAAACCTTCTCGCTAAATTTACGACACGCTCGTCGTTTTCCTTTTTTTCTCTCCTTCTCCGATCAAGCGATGGGCGAAAAACAAAGAAAAAGAAAAATAAAACAAACAATTTTCCTTCTTGTCCCGAGAGAGAAACAGACACCCCGTCGTAATGATTACGATCGATTTTCATGTAATCGAAACGGATACACACGCAGCATATATGTTCGTTCCTGGCGTTTCTCCTTTCGCGCATCGTTCGAAAGCTCTCCATCCGAGAAACGTCTTTGATAATATTATAATAACGTTCCAAGCGAGCGGCTCCAATGCGTATACATTAAGACTATTATTAACGATAATAAATAGAGAGAGAGAGAGAGAGAGAGGGATCGCGAGTGCAGGAAGAGAAGAAGAAAAAAATATCCAACGAAAGAAAGTAAACAGAAAAAACGTTAAAAACAGATCGTTTATTCTCACCATTTTAATATTGTCGCTATTATTGTTAAAGCTTTCTGTGTAATTTTCAATATAAAAATAAGCTAACTATGGTGTCGTAGGGTTCTATGTGCGCGGTACCACGAAAGCTCTTTGGTAATCGACAACCTTTCTGAAATGTTCATGCTCTACGACACTGAAATGTTCGTGCATGTGGCTTTCTCGGTCGAGCAGAGTTTTCACCCTCTCCTACACATGTATCAACGAAGCGCTAGCCTCATTTTACAAGGAAACGTTATTACAAAGCCTTATTGTAATTACCGATGTGTACATAGAGAGAGAGAGAGAGAGAGAGAGAGAGAGAGAGAGAGAGAGAGAGAGAGAGGAAGAATGAAATATATTGGTTGCAAAGACGATTTTGCACATATTATCAAAGAAACATCAGACGAGTGTGAGTGCTTTGCTTGCACTATTTTTGTTCTAGTTTCTCTATACTCTAGAAATTTGATTGCTGCCAAAGTTGACTGACATCGCTTTTTGCGAAAGATTAATCTTTTTTTTATTAATTAAGTTACGGCGTAAAATATCCACGATAATGCGGTCATGATTTTTTTTTCGCGCGATGAAAAATTGTGCATATTTTTTCACGACTCGAATGACAGTTGAATTAATTTGAAAAAGTGATAATGAATCGTACATTATTTGTTCGTCGTGACGGGAAATTGTAACTGGAGATTTAACTTGACACTTTTGAGGCATGCGAGATATTAAATCGTCGAGTGCACACGGATGGACGGGCGGGGAAAAAGATTCGAGTGTTCGTGAGGCTCGATGTCTGCGGACGCGAACGAGAACGAGGTGATATCTAGTCGCGGTCGTTCGCGGCCTCTCGCCGACAAACGGCATCCGAAAAGCGTACAATCAAAATATCGCTCCGAGATTTATACCGCACTCACAGTTATACCCGTCCTGTATCCGAACCCCTCGAATTAGCTGAGCTGGTAATGCTGGGGATCGGATGTCGGTGTAATTGGGACCCGAGGGACTTTCCCCAATGGTTACGGTTTTCAACCCTGAGAGCGTGTCCTCGCTTTCTGCAATTCTTACCCCGGACGCGACATGATTCTCGTGAATAACGCGTGTGTAAAACGGACACGATATCGCAAAAATTAGGATCGTTGAATAAAAATGAGCTTTCATTATAGGTGTTGAAAAACAGAAAGTGTCAAAGATTTCAACGTGGATATGATAGAGAGAATCGAATAGTTTATTTATGGCATTAAAAGTCGTTGGCAAATTAACGCAGGAAAATACATTAGTGATATAAAAGTACAATTAAGAGTACATGTTGACGCAGAAAATAAATGAAAGAAGTAGAAGAATCCAAGGATACATTAAGAATAGTATAAAATACAGATAGTTAGAACAGCAGTAGTAATTCGCAAGAAGGCTAGATCGAGTACGTATGCAAAGTGGAATTAAGGCCAGAAAAAAAGCAGAGAAACATGCAGGCTACCGCAAACTCAGTAGACGAGAGTAAAGCAGACGTTTGAAGAGAGAAGAATGAAACGCTGGCAAAAATAAAAATTGGCTAGACAACGGCAGAAACATACTGACGTTAGCAAAAGGAAATTATTTCGTAAAAAGTAATGATGAAAGACAGGAAAAATATGGTAGGAACTTTGGTAGGAAAAAAGTTATGACGCGTGGAATCGTCAAAGAACGATAGCGTGTAGTCATGGACCGTGTAAATGGAGCGACAACATCTATTTTTCTCTTTCTTGATTTTTCCACACCCTTTCAGAACGTACAGGGAGACCCGAAACAGCTCGGTGTGTCCCCTCGATCGAGAATGCCCAGTGTGAGGACAGAGGGGAAAAAAGCAGCTTGGAAAGAGAAGCAGGGGTGAAACGAAGAGTTTGGGGGTGTCCCCGAGCGAGAGCTAGGGATGGTCGGATCGGGCGAACACCTTTGACGCACACACCTGTTTCGTACACCGAGAGCCACCCTCGAATTCTGGCCTCTCTCTTTTTAGCCCGAGTCAAGCCCGACGAAACGATTCTCCCACGAGCACACTCGTACAGGCTTTATTTTCGCGGTCCCGACACCTATCCTCCGCACAAATGCACACATACCCTCTTCCAGCTTCGTTCTTTTTATCTCAAAGCCGTTTCCCTTTACGGCTTTCTCTATGTATTCCTTAATTTTCAATGAGTCGGAATACGACACATGAAACGCTGAACTCTGCCACAAAGGGGATTGTCCGCTGTGAAAGCACTCGGACCTGTTCTCGACCCTTCGTCCGGCACCTAGCCTCGTAACGGATGAATTTCTTTATCCCCATCCGAGCGGTTTCCGCGTTTCTATTTTCACGAAAAAATTGGCCCGGGATAAAACGAACCTACCGATCTGTTTCGTTGCCAATTTTCTCAAACAGCCAGCATTCACCCTGATATGTTTTTGTGGATATCGTGTTTCTGACCCCACACCTTTCGATTCTTGGTAACATGTCCTGTTAAATCCGCACATGGCAGTGCGTTGTTCGATGCTGACATGTTTCCCTATCGCAATACATTTACTCAGAATTAGTATCAACTGTGCCTCGTATCCCTCGATCATTGAGTGACAGATAAATTAATAGTCTCGAAGTCTCATCGAAGCGCTTAGGATTCCGTTCAGTGAACCAGACCGCATCCCGGTGTGCGCACGCGAAAACTTGCGTCAGATAGTGGATAATGTTTTGTTAATGTTTGTTCAGTGTCGTGACTTCATTCCAGCGGGGCGTGAAATCCAGCAACCGGATAGATCAGAAGATTCAATGAATCAGAACACGCATGTACGGGCGAGGATCGTTGAGCCAAGATGTATGAACCTATCCTCGTGTGGTTGTATATATCGGGGAACAAAAGGGTTGTTCCTCGCTCGGTTCACTCGCGGTCTCGTAACCATACGCGCAAGGCTCAATCACTTGTCGAGCTCGGGCGTTCTCTTTTCTCCAGTCTACGCTTCGTCTCTGCCAGGAAGGTGGGAGCTCGTCTGCGTAATGGTAGACACGGAGCCGAGTAGGGAGCGGTTGCTCAGAAAAAGACAGAACATTAGAACGAAATGGAAGAGAGAGAAGTCACAGTCGGAGTAGCTTCAAAGCAATTCTCCGGTGGTCCATGTGGTGGAGAAATGTTTCTGTCTCTCTTTCGAAGGGTCGCTTTCCGCAGCGGTCTCGACTCTTTTGTCAATTAGCTTTCCAGCGTCGCGGTAACCGGACGCGCCAGTGCGAAACGCGCGCATACCCTTCCGCAGAACTGGAGACGAGAAGGACTCTGGCCAAAGTGGCTGTGAAAGCATTGCCAGCAATTAGAGACAAAGAAAGTTTAATGAGTCGGGCGATGCGGAGTGACGGCAGTTGTAATTAATTGAAATCAGTCCGAAGCCCGGGGAGAGCCCAGCACACGTGAATAATAGCTGTCCTGTAATTGTTCGGCAAGAAGAGAGCGCGACCTCTAAAACTACTCTCGGATTACTCGGAGTGAGGTATTAGGTGCTAGCAAAGGTGTGCGGTAAGTAGAGCGAGCTCCGGTTATAGGTTCTTCTTCCCCGTGGCTGTTGCTTCATTGCAGAGCGGAAGCCGACGGTCAAAATCAATTTGCTGCCACGGAGCGCGCCAGCGGGGTGAATCGGGGAGAAAGAGCCGAAGCGCTACGCTTTCTCGGACGGCTTGATCGGCTAACCCTGGCGGTGGTGTTTGGTTCTTGCCTCGAGAGATCCGGTATTATGTCCCGTTCGCAGGAACTGTCCACCAAGGTCTAACTCTGTATGTGTTTACGTGTGTGCGCTAGATGTAACTAGAGTATTCTGGCTGGCGCAATGCACCGAGATGTAACCCCGGTACGCCAACATGAGATTTCGCACTACGAGCCTGTGTACGGTGTATAAACTCAAGCCTGCCCGAGCTGAGAGGGGGATAGGTGCCGCGGTCACTTTGTGAACTAAGCTGGCTTTGCCCGCTGTTTAATTAAGTCCTGCCTAGACTGCTCACTGTGCACGCTGGCCCACTCGAGATACGGAGAGCCGGACGACTACCGACACACTCGGTGACCAACCCCGTGTCGGTTCTCTGTTTTTACTCCTCCTGTTCGCTCTGTCGTTTACTCGACAGGCTCCTTCTCTCCAAAGCTTTCATTCTATCGTTGAAAGAGACGCGTCCGAGATCCGTGTATACCGATCACGTTCGCTTTGCCACACACCCCCGAGAACCCCGTAAACGCGACACTGTTGCTTCTCTGGTAGAAGCGTCACGGCAAATACGAAAAGCAATTTTTTCTATGAAAGTATGTACGTGATGTTCGTTCTACGCAATCTGCACCTAGTATTTTTTCAAAATATTGATTAGTTTGAGAATATTTCAAAGGATTCAAAAGACCAAAACACTTGACTTCATCCTTTCAGAAATCGACCCTTGAATCAATAGTGTCTTCAAAAATAATTCAATATATTTGAGGTGCTATATTCGATTTGGTTGATCAATCATTCAGACTTTTTCTTCATATTTAAAACAAAAAGAACGCAACTAAATATTCCCAAAGTTAGCCTACGACGGAGAGATCTGATCATGTCGGTCTGCAGTGATCTATCCAGTAACTTCAGATGAACTTCAAAATCTTCATTCATATTCCTTTAATATTTTTTAGTATATTTTCACTTATATTTTATTCTGTGGGGTAATAGGGGTATACTTTATAACATTACACCTAACTTCAGCATTATACATCAGTCCATCAGCTATATCTCATCCAGACCTAATGGAACATAAAGTCTACCTTGTAGAAACTAGCATGATTCTTGAAATCGCTTCCTCGCTTCATTGTTGAGAATCAAAACATTGATGTGGTGTTTGATTTTTAGCATTTTGTTTGTGAGATATGTTCTTTTGACGTAATCGAATGAATTAACTCTCTCAATGGAGCGCTTTGACATAACTTCAATAGCTAATTCATGACCACTGCTACTTCAAGCCTTGTCCCATTCGATACTTAACGACTTTTTCCCCAATACTCCACCCTCGAGTGTATGGGAGGTGACAGGTAGGGTGGGAATGGCATACACCTCGGTGATATTGTTCCGGTGCGCGCGCCTTTAAAAACTCGCACGATGAAAGCGCTCGCACAGGCTTCGCACGCGCGTATGAATTCGTTCGCGCATAACATTGAGCTTCCGTAATATAATTGTTAATGCGCTGATGGGCCCTCGGGCTGCCGTCAGCCAAGGCTTGTTTATGCATTGTACACGCCGCGCGGTATAATGTACGGTTGGTAACGCGCGGCTCCGTATACATCGACCAGGAGCAGCATCAGCAACCCCTTACGTAAAAATAGACGCACATCGGCTCTGACTACACACGTATTAACATCAACGGCGAATACAGTACGATGAACACGCCTTGCGTGTTATGCCTTTATCTCTTTTTTCTTTCTCCTTCTTTCTCTCTCGCACTTTTTTCCGCTCTCCTTCCATCTCTCTTGCACTCTTTTTCCTCCGTTGGCATAAAATATAATAATCGCGTACACAGGAGAAAAAAAATGGAAGGGGAAAAGACACACAGGCGAACCTGTTGTTACAGACACACGCGGATATTCTTTTTTCCCTCTCTCTCTCTCTCCCTCTCTGTCTTCCTTTCTCCACGTTTTCTATAATACGATTACCGTCATCTTATTCTTATTTTTTTTCCGATGTATATATGAAGCGAGAAGAACGTTTCAGGGTTTTCTAGTCGCTCGTATGGCAAATCGGCGTTTTCTGCTGCATCTCTTTGTCCGCGTCTTTCTTCTCTTGGCCCGATTCTCCTCGAGCCTTACCGCGCACGCTTTCCCTCCGTCTTCTCCGTCCTATTTTTTATTTCGAACCGTTTTTTTCCTTATTCTTCTTCGTCGTGCTTTTTATTATTATTTTTTGCTCGCACTGTTTTAGCTCGCGCCATGGATTCTCTCTCGCGAACCCGTTGCGATACCCGGGAGGGCATGAAAGTGCATTTTATATCGCACACGTGCGCGCTTCTTGTTACTTTATATCATCGCCTCTGAAGGACGTCTTTCGGAGTAACGCGAGGCTACAAACACAAACGTGGGCTCGCACACAGTTCCCGTATCATGATAATAGATTCGCGAAGAGTCTCGAGCGATGAATTCAGAGAGAGGAGTCTCTTCGTACATCTTCTGGTAGCTTCTCTCGTCCCTAAATGCCGCGGGGTCAATTTCCCCGGTTAGATGGATAAGATAATTATATATGTACCAATTTTGCATAATGTTAGCCCGGGGACTGAAACGGGAAAAATTCATTGTTGCCCTGTGGACGGAAGGAAAATAATACGATGAGCGGCAAATCATGAAAATTCGGTGGTTGAATTATAATTTTTACAAATCCTTCCGTCCGGAGCTTTTAGAATTTTTCTCGTCGATGAAAACCAATTGTAAAAATATTTCAGAGAGCATTTTTACGAAAAAGTATACAAGTATCGGCAAGTTTTTATTTTCTTTGTAATAATACGTACAGACGTTCATTTAGTCAATTATCCTTAAAGGAAAAACTAGAGTCACGTCTGTCTCGCTCTCTTTCATTTACTCGGGGAACGGTTTCCTTCTTTGAGCGTTCAATTTGCATGTTTCGCATAGTGCTTGTTTGTGATACAAAAAAGTAAGAGGAAAGAGAAAAGAAAATGAACCTGGTGATAAACACTGGCTTTCCTCGACGTTCCGCACAGAAGCGAATGCGCGGCGCTTATGTCCCTCGAAGATTCGAATATTTAGAATGCCTGACATGCAGTCACGAGCTTATAGTTACATAGAGTACGACGAGAATATTATAGAGGCAAAAAGAGAGAAGATGCAACACTGGAAGCAGGAATATATACTCGAATGAACATACGAGAGACTTTTTCATTACTCGCTCTTGATCACTACAATCTTCCTCAAGTTCATTGTTGTTTCATCAATACAAGAAATTATCATACATCGGCATACGTATCAAAGAATTGTTTAAACGATTTGCCATGTTGCAGACATTTTATTTTATTTTGTTTTCAATCCAAAATTTGAGAATTGCTTCTCTCTGCGTAAAAGCTCTTTTAGCGATGCGGAAAGAGTTGTTTACATACGTAGACTTAATCGTATTTCATAATAATGCTTCGTGGCACCGGCGTGGGTATAATAAACAAAGAGAGGAGCGAGAGCCATAGTGAAGGAGGAAAGGAGCGTAGAGGTAAGGAATACCGCTCTCGGCTTGCCTCCGGAACAGAGAATCTCGAAAAACAGAGCTACCGTGCATGTAAAGCTCGCAACAACAGCGAAACACGAAGAGATTCTTTCTCTCTCGTCTCACGCGAGTGCGAGTCTCTGCGTCCCTTTCAGCAGCGTATGCAGACAATGATCGAGCCTTTATTTACTGGCGCACACCTAAGGAAGGTTATAGACAGGAGAAGGAGGAGGAGAAATCGAGAGAGAAAGAGAAAGCTCGAAATTTCGTAGGAACACGGAATTTAGATGAAATTGCGGAAATTACTTCGGTACTTGTGAACAGAGGAGAAAGGACCGGGACAGGAAAAGAGAGAGAGAGAGGGATGTGTATATACTCAACCTTTCTTCTCTACCCACAGAAGCCAACGCATTTAAAGTGGAAGTAGACTAGTGATATGATGTTAGTTTCCCTCAATAGCATGTGTGTGCCAGGACCGATGACACTTTAGGTGGAATTTTGGGCTAACCTTTTATTGGAGATATTTCAACAATATGGAAAAATCGGCAACGGAATTCGTTTTCGTTCAATCGATCGTGCATCATGCAAATAAATTGTATAATTTTGTAGGTATTTCGTATATGTGCGAATGATAATTGCGATATCAAAAAAAGCTATTATCTTAAATTTTAGGACAATAATAAATGTAAAAGGCATTAAATTTTTCACAATATTTTCTGTTACTTTGTCGATGAAGCAGAATGTGATAAATAATTTTGACAGTTCGTAGAATAAGCGGAAGGGTTGAATAAGGAGAAAAGGGATTGAAATCCAAGAAGCCAGCTTTAATGCGCAGAATTCTCTCGTAAAGTAAGATCCCCCTCGGAGGCTCGATGTTGGACTGTCGGTCTTACTGTAAGCTACAACGCGTATCGAACCTTTCCGCCCCTGCAACTTGTTTCCACGGCTTTCTATTATGCATGCCCTTCCTTATTGGCAGTAAACGGGCTTACCCTTCCTCTCACCGGACGACTTGTCTCGCGAAAGTCGCTGCTGGTACGGATCGCCCGCCCAAAATTACGATCGTAAGCATATTTCTAATTATTACCCTTATTGCCACTGTAAAAGCTTCTCTTAATGTCGGTGACGAGATCTAACCAAGATTTTCTTCAAAAGTTTTCTGTACTGCGGGAAACGTATTATATGCATTGTCTACCTCAATGGCTAGAAGGATTGCTAGTAGTGAAATGAATTTAGTTTAATAACGTTTTTTATTTGCCATGATTGAGCAATGAATATGAGACTATTAATTTTTTCACTTGAATCATAAAATACATGAAAAATGATTATAAATGAGGTCTTTACATTCCGTATATGCAATGATATTCATTACTAATTCGTAGTAAATTTTTCGTTATCATATATTAATTGTTCAGTAAACATTTGCAATGTCCAAAAAAAGATCATCGAACGATTGAGTTGGCGGGTGTGCGAACGGTTGGTATAGCAAGTCGAGTTTTAGGTACGTGTTCACGTCGCCACGAATGATCTCGTTCGCCACAACCGATTTGGCGTGGGCGAATGGTTCATAGTCATTGATGGGTCGTACGCGTTAACGATTATGTTTCGGCTGTAATCATCGGAATGATTGTCTCGATCGTCGCTCTAATAAAGCCCGATGGTCGCGTGAATACACGATGCAAGGAGAAGGGGGAGAAGGTTCCTACTGTCATTTCTGTCTATACATCGGTTCATATACAGAGAAAATGTGCGAAATGAACGAGCTCGCATACGAACTCCCCTGATCACGGATATAACGTGCTCAGTTCGGATGACGATGATGGTACGCCTGGGTAATTGCGCTTGATCCCCATTTCGAAGCGCGCCCCGTCGCGACACCCGTTCGACCAAAACCAACGAGCGAAATCATTGTGAAATGTGTCCAGTTGTTCCTGCATTATCGAAAACTTCTCCCTCCCGCTCCCTCCCATCGTTTTCCCTCGCACCCTATTCCCATACTTTTGTTGCAATCAACAATTTATCGCGCTAACGAAAAAACAACGAAAACCGAGGCGGGAATTTGCCAATAAATTTTCCACGTCCATTCTCATTTCGCAGTTTTGACACAATATTTGTCTTTTCCGATGAAACATTTTCTACAATTATCGTCAGTTTGTTTTTATATTCGATCAATTGGAATGATTGTTCATTTGCGTATGACAATTTTTTAATTGAATTTGTTCTTTTTTGATGAAAGGTTGTCCGCGATTATCGTCAGATTCTTTTTTATTTGAATGATCAAATCGATTGGTTGTTCATAAATGACAATTAATCTACTTTTTAATTATAATTAAATTTCATAGATTCAATATTTTTCGTTTGCGAATTAGAGATTTAGTAAGAATTTGCCAAGCTTTGGTGGATCAAGGAATCTCAAGGAAGGGGGCATTGGAGAGGATTTGAGAAGCGAGAATAGCGAATGATGTTAAGACGCTGAGAGAACGAACGAGGCAAGACGTTCGCGGTTTCGCGCGAGAGACGATCTTGCGAGTGGAGACGAAGGGTCCTTCCGTAATTACGTCAACCGCAACCACCGAACTACCGTTTCGCCAAAGGGTCCTGGAGAGAAAGTGCCTTCGATTCACCCTCCTCCCCTTCCCTTCGCTCTTTCACAGCCATAATTCGTCTCTCAACATCTTGACGCACCGGCCTCGTTTCTACTGTTTCCACTGCAGCGCTCGTTCTTCTCAACCTCTTTGACCCTACGAATAACATCCTCTCGTGTCTTCAAGATCTCCGAATCTTATCTCGTATTATCCATTGCAATCAAGAAGTTCCAAGAAAAGGATTACATCAGAGATTTTCTTGCGGATAAGTTAATTAAATAACATTTTCCATCCATTAATTTGAAAGCAATGAAGAGATAATTTTGTTCAACTTTTTCGAATTTTATTTAATAATTATGGTGAACTTTGATCAACAAGAATAACATTTTGGTTATTCATGTACGCTGGAACCTCTCATGCGTCATACCCTCTTAAGCTGTGAACCCCACTTTAAATCATTATATTATAAATTTTTATTTTCTCGTATTTTTTCCGAAGGCGCTGTTCCTACCTCCAATGCCTATCAATTGGAGAGAAAAAGGTATTGCATGTGTAGCGAATTGACGCATGTGCGAACAAGAATCAACGACTTTAGTCGGGAAAAAAGGAGAAATGTTACTTATTAGAGATTCTGTGAACCAATTGTATAACTTAAGAGAGGTTCTGGTATAATGTTCATGTATATGTATTTTAAATTTGTAGCGTAATTATTCTATATTTTTATCGTGATAAAGTTCGGCATCTTATTGAGTTTGAAATAGTCCGGATTGAACGGAAAGAAAGTTTAAGAGTACGTAAGAGAAAAGGAGACAAACTAGAACTTGGGTATGGGAAATACTGGAATTCGTGGTTGTGTTCACTGAATTAGTAACAACGAAAGCGCGGAGCACGGCTACAACGGCCGTTTGGGTGGGAGGGACTTGTAAACTGTAATTGCATTAATTGCGGTGATATTTTGGACCCAGGTGCCTCGGAACCCGCCGTGGCTCGTTAATAGCGGCCATTATCGTTCGCACATACACCGATGCGGCACAATTCACGCAGACACGCAAGTACGAGTTACAGGAGCCTTTCAAAACTCAGAATCAGTCGTAGGGTTCGATATGGACGTCGACCGCGTGACTTCGAATCCATAAATCTGACGAAACATTATTTTTTTATTTTTTAACTGCTCAAAAATTTGAATAACGTTTTCTTTCCTTTTGCGAAAAAAAAGTTCATCGACTTAACTGAATTGAGCATATGTACAGAATTTATTTTTCGCATAAAAATAAGTATAAAATCAATTATAACATCGATATAAAAACGAAAATTTTCATATCTAAACTGTAACAGTGTTTGGTCAATGCTGATTGTTCTTTCGAAAAAAAATTTGCAAGATCGTAAACAAAATGTCTACTTTATGGACTTTTCCATCAACAAGATTCATTTTTGAATTATCGAATAAATTAAGCGTTTTGATTATCACGTTTGAAAATATTCATCGCAAAGATCATTAACGAGTTCTCTGTGCACGCAAAATTATCCTTTACACAAGGACTCTTGTTTCTCTTCTCGAAGGCACGAACTAATGACACTGGAGCATCAGCCGCGACGTAGCTTCGTTGCTCCTAGTGCTCCCGATACAATACTCGTGCCTCGAATATCATCGGTGCGATATTGCCACCACGGGAGATTAATGTTTCAACGAGGAAGCCCGTTCGCTTCCATCTCAGAGCAATCCGTCTCTCTTTCTCTCTCTCGCTTTGCTTTTCTCATCCCTTCTCTCTCTCTCTCCCACTTCCTCTCGTGCATCAAATGACTTTGGGGGATCGTCGCATTCACGATTCATTGGAAATTCGGATCACGAACTGTATGCTTCGATTTACCACGTAACGTGTTGGATATTTTCTGCATCACCTAGATCCAGTAATAAAAACATGAATTCCTTAGAGAAAAATATCAAAATGTATTTTTCTTTATTATAGATAAACTGAAACTTTTATATTTCACAAATTTCAATTTTTATTTGAAGGAATTTTTTATTCGTGATAGGGGGTTTCGATAGTGGAATTCTAAAAATGAAAAAATGATAAGAATTTGATGAAACTTGGACAAAATGTTTCTCTACAAAAAATCTGAAAGTAATATTTTTTTCAAAATTTTGATAGTCATATGTATTTACAGAGTGAAAAACAATAAAAATACGCTTTCCAGACATATAGATATACACGCCGTGTATAAACCGTATTTTGTTAGTCAATCGCTCAACAACGATGAGGATGAAAAATTAGTCCTTAGTTATTTGAGGTATATATGAGAATATTCTCACCAAATTTCATCAAAGTCTTACGATTTGTTAAGGTCATATGTGTCTAACATGCGAGTGTCTATGTTGTGGTATCGAAACTCCTTAATAGAATTTATTTTCGGTGCTAACATTTTACGATTGTACCTCTAAAGCATAATATAATTTTGACCCTTTGATTCGTCATATATAAAAACGATTACAAGAAACAAAATATTCCCTTGGCCTCAAATAATAAAAAAAACGTAAAAAGAGCTGAATTTTTCTCAGCGGTGGCATCAAAGTGCTGCATGCTCAAAGTGAAGCTAGAAATTATTCAAAAATTATTTACATTTTTAGGTAAATGAAGTGATCTCTCAATTTCAGCTTCATAGTCAATTTTTAGAATACTAATTTTTTCAGTTGTGAGCTATCTAATTCTTATCGTAAAATGTCTAAAAACTAATCATTCTACGATATACTCATTGAATAGACGTGGATCTCGATATCGTGTGAGACATGCACACTGGTCCTAGAGCACCGTTCATTGGCTAATCCACGGTTTTCCGGTTTAGTCCACTGGCGCATCCAAGGGGACGGCAAGAGAATGGGAAAGGAACATTATAGAGATATTGAGAATTCGTGCTGGGTGCTCTCAACAATGCCGTTTATAGAGAGGATAAGAGATAGTAAGAGCGAGAGAGCTAGAGAAAACAGAGAAGGGGTGAAGGCGTCGACAGGAACGCATCGAGGCTGCACATCGTTGACTCTCCGCAACGATCGCCGAGTTGCTTCTCTATTCCGAGCAATCCATGCACACAAATATATCGGTATCTAAGCACATATTTATGCGCACAGACAGGATATGCAAGGCAGAGTACAAGAGTGAGAGAATATTCTCGCTTGAACGATCTCTCGCAATGGCTAGTCGAAACTTCATACGGCAGGACACCCCTTTCGTTCACCCTTCTCACGATCCGGCACATATTCGCATGCACATAGACTTTTGTCCACATATACACTGCATCGGCAAAGCTCTCCAGCTTCTCTTTCTCCTCGCCTCTTCGTCTTTCTCTTTCGATTTTGCTTTCTCCGTCTCTCTCCACCAGGGTTATTGTTCACGTTAATTGATGCGTTATGTTTGATGCCGTTGCGATAGCCATTGTACGCGGGGGTGTCCACTGATAACTGAGTTACCGACTGTGGCGAGCAGAGTGCACTCAAACCTAATTATCTCGAGCTGATGCAACTGCCGCATTGCGTTCTCGGTGTTTCAACGCATTGCCATATGTCTCTTATTGTTTCGCTTCCCTATATCTGCTTTGGAATTAGATGATGATATATGTTGTCAAGGATTTATTCCGATGAGAAAGCCCGAGGGATTTTTCTCGACAGACTTCACGAAGAAATTACTCTCGTAATTTCAACAAAATTCTTGTAGATGTCGTCCATATTAGCACAAATTCAATATTGTAAAAAACATAACTAACAGTATATTCAGAATACGGATGGGAAAGAAATAATTTTCTTGAATTATCTCAATATTTATTGATGATTGAATTCGCTATCTTCTCGGCCAATTAATTCTAACGCCGAGATTGGATCGTGAAGAAGTTAAGAGACAGAGAAAAGTTGCGGCCGAACGGTGAGATGACAAGGTAGGTCATAAAGCCGAAAACTTTACGCACCCGAGAGAAAAGAAAGGTTCAAGAGGCGTGGGTGAGCAAAGGTGAAGAGAGAAAGCCGAAAAGAGTGCCGTCTTTCGCGCAAAACGGAAGCTCCGGCCACGATAAATCCTGGAATTCAATTCGCTCGCGCTCGCCTTCCCCTCGGCGGTCTGCTCACGCCCGGGGAGTAACCACTTGCGCCAACTCGGAGGCGCGTCTGTCCGCGGTGAGGTTGCGCGTCTCTCCTTCGAGCGCCATCTAGCCGCCGTAACCGTAGACAAACAGAGACGACTCGATCTTTCTCTCCGAGGGTCAAGCACGTTCCTCCCTCGTTCTTATTTCCCAAGCTCCTCGCACACGCTTATACGTCACTTTCGAATCCTTCAGGTGAGATCTCTCCGCGACGATACTTGCCTCGTAAAGTATTCGCAAAAGTTCCAATTCGCCGGTTACTCGTTCTCCGTTCCTCGACACACTTCAGCGACTAAATCCCGCATGTTTGACCTCCGCGCCATATACCATTCTACGGAATATCTTCAGGAAGTTGGAGAAAAATGGCTGAGAGAATATCAGGCACAAAAGCGAGATAAACATTGTTTGGTCAAAAAATATTCGGAGAATAAGAAAGTAAATGCTACTTTATGCAAATCGGTTTCTTTCTAGTTTCGGAAATAAGCGCTCGTATACTCGGCTCGTTTCACTCCAATAATAATTTATTGAAAGGAGAAGGATATTTTTCCCTTGCGCGGAGTATAAAAAAGAAGACCCTTCCGCTACTGCGGTACGTTCTCGTCTTGTCGCGTTTTCTTTCCCGTTCCCTCGGGTTCATGAGACACAGGCGCACACACGGCGCAGGAAAATTACATTTTGTCGGTTGTAAAGGGAAAAAGTATGCGCGAGAGAGACGGAAAACGAGACTGTGTGTGGTGCGTCGTAAAAATCGTAACCACGCGAGCCGAATGCACAGAGCATACACGTGAAATTGCGCCAGAGACTCTCTCACTCTCTGCCTATCTGTTGGCCATCAACATTGCTCTGGGCTTGATAGACCCTTTGTAAAACGTCATTCCACGCGGGGCTTTTATGCTCTTGTTTCCCGTCAGGGCAGAAGCTCTCTCTCAATTCTACGTATATAACACGACTACCAGCGAGCAGTCAACGTTTTTCCCCTGCTTCACTTTTCGCTACGGAAATATTTCAGAACTTGAACTATATCTCTCTTTAAAATCGGAGAAAGAAAAATACGATATTCGACTGTTTACCTCAAGAACAATTCATCAGACTGGATAGGGTCTTCTTCTCCATCAAGCCGATATCCAGTTAAGGAAGAGACAAATTCTTCGTCACGTTCTCGAGGGTGAAACAGGATTATAGTCTTAGATGGTTTGGTAAGTATCCGTAGAGAAGGCTCTGCTAGTTAAATCGAAGTGGATGCGAATTGGAGAGACACACGTACACGGGAAGAGAAAATCTTTGAGATCGTCTACTCGTCTCTGATGATGCAGCCCATCCTTTCCCGTCCACCTTACCGCACGGAGGATACTCGACCAGACTGTATACCAGCGGAATCCTCGCCACAAGTTCACCTCTCTTCAGCTGGGATTTTACCACCCGTTCGTCTAACCTTAGCAGAGTTCGTTAAGAGAGTCTTCGGATCGTTGAGTTTTCAAGGAAACCTCGCTAAGGGAACCCTACACTTCGGGTCCGATCCTTCGGGCGTTTCATCCACCTCGCAGATCTCGACGTCTCCGTTTACTCCATTATCGGGGGACTCGCGAAGGAGTGCGACCTCAGGGCACACGCCAGGCCAAAGACTGACCATCCGTCCTTCCAGTCTCTTCCTTGTATTATATGCCTTGCAGGTCAACACACGGATCCACGAGCAAACAGTCACCACATATCCAGAGCCGAAGATCTTCTTCCAACCTCAGACCCGACGTAGCTCTACAATTTCGCACACCAGTCTATTCGCTCCACGGATATGCGCGCAAAGCCTTGTAATTAAACTCTTGCAGCGTCTTAGGTGCAAAACGTATACTCGTCGTGCACACCGAGATAGCGTCACTGAATATCGGACAGAGCTATAGATCGAATGGAACGTGATTGAGCTCTTCGAACTGGTTATAATGCCACATTACCCTAGTTCAGAAGATACCTAACCAAGTCTCTGATTGAAGAGTCAGATCGGTCGATGGATTTTCGAGGGCCGGCTAGCTCTCAGAGACCCGCTCTCTTCTTCCTTTCTCGTCCAATTCTTTTATCTTCACGGCTACAATCTAACAGTTCACCTTTTTCGGGAGAAGTTTCACGAGACTGTATTCATCCTTTGGCGAACCGTTAATGGGTTTTCCAAGGTCCGGAAGTGTTACCTGGCCTTCCGGCGGTCGAAGGTCTGTTTCTGTATTTAATATATATGTATATTCTTAATATCCCTCTGCAGACCCAGTAGGGTTTTAATCCGTACGCGTGTATATCGTATTTCTTGCAAAATGCTCTACCAAAATTAAAGATTTACCAAAATTCCAGATCGTAGACACGTTTACACCTTATTCTGGTCAAACCATTCAACATATCAGGCATCCGCTTTCAAGCCATAAATCTTTCTTTCTATATTATGTGAAATTAGTTGAAAATGTATAGAAGTAGTCAGTATCGACGAAAAGATGTATTTTTGGAAACTGCGTATTTCGTATGGATACATTTAAAGAAAAATTAACTTCATTTCATCATATTGATTTACATCAAAACCTCGAAAGAGTCGTGTGATAATTCAATGGCAGGTGCTCCCGTCGTCTCTCATTGTACTTTTTGAAGCAACTATACCCATCACCAATCTGTGAAATAATGGAGATGTATCTCTTGTGGATACGCCCCCGAGGTTCATGCGTTGCCACATCGGTCTAGCGTCTAGCGGAGCCAAGGTGTTATCGGGAATTGAGTCGTTGCACCGCCCTATCTAAGCAAGCCCTCCGTTTCTCCTGTATCTATAATAGTCCATCTATAATCCCAGGTTTGTTCAGTATCCAATTTTTTTTCCAAGCTGCGGGACGAACCAGGGAGTGTCAGTGGATTCGTCGATTCATTTCTTTCCTGATGGAAAGTAATAAAGTAATGGCCTCGTAAGTCCCTCGCGTTTTTCGCCTCAGGAATAAGCTGTTTCCTTACGTTTTTTTTCTTGAATTGGTATCCTACATAAGCTACAAGAACTTCTAATTAACCATCACGAATGATTAACTGATCGATTTTTCAGTGTCAATGTCCATCGCAATTATGACATTCGTAAGTGCGATGTTGAATCAAAATGATTGATGGAGTTGCAGCATTAAGAACGCACAATAATAATTAACTACCGCTTGCTCATTTTAATCGATCTTGTTAAATGGATTGTCGCTGACGAGTAATTATTCGAAATTCGTCAACAGTTCAGTTATCTTACATTCGTGTAGACCCTGAATAGCTCTGTTACATTTGATTTTCCAGATATTATGTATTATATCTGAGATGCTCAGCTGGTGGTTACGCTGGAAGGAGAAATGGTACAGGGATTGTAATTACTGGGTTGGTAACGAGATGTCAGTTGCAAGAGCATGATCACGGAAAGATGATGGATAACCGTAACAGTCTGAAGTTGATTCAAAACTTTCGTAATAAGCTACACCTCTACGATGTATTGTTGAATTTTGGATTGTTTCATTGATATATTCTGCTTAATTCTGCTTTCAAACTACATTACTGCTCTGCAGCCGCCGTCTAATTTAATATAAAACTTTCGTTACGAAGTACCCTTAGACGTTTATTGTTCTCTTCCGAAGTATTTCAACTATATTCTAATTGATTTTGTTATTGTTATACACCATATCTGTCCCGTTTTTGGTCTCATTTTACGGGTGAGAACTGTAATCAAAATTGGTACGTGTCCCGGTCTTAGAGATGTGGTATTAAAGGGGTAACGGCGAGCAACGAAGCATTCCATTCCACAGTAATTGTTGGCAAATATTAATAACTGTATACGACATTGATGTAGATATTAAAGAGAGTCTGAAGATAATTTACAGAAGAGTACCGAAGTGAATAACAGTCGAGAGAGAGAGAGTGAGAAAGAGAGATATGATTCAAAAACTATACAAGAGGAAGGAAAGTCTGTTCGAGGGTGAACAACGAATTAGTTGATACACCACCTTGAAGTGCAAAGACGTAATGCCTCGATGATTTTGCAACAGAACTAAAGGAACGAAGAAAGGGAGAGAGAGGGGTGTGGAGGAAAGATTGAAAAGTGGTAGGTAGAGAAGTGACGCCGGAGCAGAACGCCTCGTCGGTTCGTGATTGAAATTTGGAAACTCGCTTTGACACAATTACTCGGGCGCGTTCTGGTACGAAGATATCAAGAGCTTATATACCTGCCTCCATTCTCTCTTCCGTCTATCACTCTACTTTTCGCTCTTTCTTTTTCTTTTTTCTTCTCTTCCTCTTGCTCTCTTTCTCTCGCTATTTCGTCATACGTGGCAATGAGAACGGCCCATCGAATTCCCTTTTTCGCTTCACAATTATTGGTAAAATCGAGTGATGCAGTGAAAAGCTCGTGCTCGCTTTCCGAACGCGAGAGAGCTTTTCGATCGTTCGCGAATGAACTTCAGAGTGATGTCTTTTGCCAGGGCGATATTCGCCAACGTCACTTGGTTGAAATCCAAAAAATAAAAAATATTAAATTCATAACTTTTCCGGAAACAGGTCGAGTTCGCGTCGGAAAAAATGATATGTGGACTTGACGGTACGAATTTTCAATAACATTATAATCATTCAGCGAAAAAAAGTATTCTGAGAACAATGACGAAGCCAGTTATGTGCTTCATCTTATAAGGACTGTATACGAAGCCTTTCGTGAACCCCAGTCGCATAGTCACCATGAAACTTTCTCATGAAACTTATTCATCGTTGATTCTGCAACATCCGATACAATTTTTTTCCTTGTATTATTCTCTCACACACAAATGAGGATCCTGGATCAAGTTGCAAATTTCACCACACTATTTTACAGAAGAAGAAGAAACACGAACGTTTTCCGCATGAAAAGAATTCATCGAAAACTGAAATTGATTTTAATATTTCCTAGTGCATGAATTATTCTCTTTTAACTTTCTTTTATCGTTTCGCGCTTTGCATCCTGGAATGAATGAAACTGAGAACAAATATGTGCTCTTGGACTGAAATTTCTTCCGAAATGCTGAATGGCGAATCCTTTTAACTTGTGGTAGTAAAAATGGAATTCAGTGCATGTCGTCTACGGGGAAGCTCGGAACAGTCTCGAGCGTTGGAGTTATAGAAGAGCTGTGGAAGTCGGCAGCGATCCGAAGAGGGGTCGAAGAGATGTTTGAGAACGTGGGGCGACCTGACAGTTGCGTCGTGCAACGGTCGGCAAATTCTCTTTGCTGGATCTTTAATGCAGCAATCTCAGAGCGTGATAAACGCTTGGTGCAAGCCAGAAGCTCGCGCGAAAGGGAATCGGAGAGCGAAAAGCCACGTGGATCATTCATGCTTCTCGCTCGGTACAAACAGACATTTTCAACGCTTCTTTTTTTTTCGTCAGGACATAAACTCTCTGTTCGTCTCCCCGTAACAATCGGTGTTAAAGCTTCTTTACGATTGTGAAAACGGCGTAGCGCATTTTTCAAAGTTTTTACGGCTCTAGAATGAAAAAGATACTGAATATTTACTTGAAAATATTTTTCTCGACGAATTATAATTTCTTAGTCTTATGACGGTTATCTGCGAAAAAATCCATTGCTTGGAATGAAATTATTCAAGATATTGCGTGGAAGTGAATTTCATTGGATTGAATGGAGCGAGTCAATGTGATCGTCAAATATTTGAGAGAGCGTTATACATCGAAACTCCTATTGAATACTGTGAAAAGTGGATAAAAATAAAATGGAGGAACAAACGTTTTCTTTGCATACAAGAGAAGATTAAAAAGGCAAACGATCGTTTCTGCTCGGATCCCGCAAGATATGTATGGGAGAGCGTTTCCTTGGTGGAACGGGAGTCTCGGGGATGGGTGAGAAGGGGAGGAAAGTATCGCGAGACTAAAGTATCCATACGGTATACTCGTTGAAAGGAAATTTATGGGAATTAATATTGGTTCCCCGGGGTCGCGAGGAGCGATGTCGGAGGAGAAAAGGAGGAACGAGCATCGTCGGGATCCCGAAGGTTCGCGGAATGCGACTTTCCCAGCATACATGAAGGGAACTTTAAGAATTTAATTCCTAACAGTTCTCGTTTTGTACTCGTGTGCTTACACTTTTTCCCCCATTCCCGGGATCGCTTTTCATTCTTCGTTTTTTCTGTTTTTTCTACCGTCCTCTTTCTGCTTTTTCCCACCCCCTTTGAGCTTTTTTCTCTCCGTTTTTACTCTCAGAAGTTATAATCTCTCGATTTTGCTTCGAGGAATATCGCGAGCTTTCTCTCTTTCTCGAGGCCAATTTCATTCGTGTCTCGAGAGCGCAATTTCAATTTTCTTGAAAGTCTCACAGTCACCGGGTCACAACCCCTCGCAACCCTCTCTGTTCATCCTACGTGCTCGGGGGAGCGAAGATAACTCGCCGTTTCTCTCTTTTTTTTGTTCTTACTCTTTTTTTCAGGATACCGAGAACAAGTGTGATCGATAAAGATTAAGAAATCTCTGTACACAAGACGTCGTGAGATATCTTTGACGCGCCGGAGGCTCGAATTAGAGAGAGACAGAAATCAATAGAATACATAAAAGTCTGAAAATAGGAAACTTCTCGTAAAAACGGTAATTCTAAAAATCATTGTTCGACTAATTATTAAATAGACAATAAATTATTTTCAGCAATAATAGTTATTAATTCAAGGAAATATAACAAACTAACTAAAAATTAGAATCATCATTTATCATTCATGAAAACAATGATAATAATTGAAACGACATTTTTTAATGCAAAAAATCGGTTTCATTCAATGCTCATTTTTTGTTTAGTTTTGACTGTGTGTTTGTCCAAGGAAATGATGGATATATTTCACTCGCAAGAGTCTTTAGGAATCGGAACACGTTATCGAAACAATCTGTTAAGTGATTCCCGATACTACGAACGATTTTTTGTGATTTTTCTGCTTTTTTTGGTATTCCTCGTTCATCGAGTTTTAC
The DNA here is from genome assembly GCA_030522605.1 of Cremastinae sp. B BG-2022a. Classification (NCBI taxonomy): domain Eukaryota; kingdom Metazoa; phylum Arthropoda; class Insecta; order Hymenoptera; family Ichneumonidae; species Cremastinae sp. B BG-2022a. The sequence goes on from JAPYYX010000094.1 coordinate 119,215, forward strand.
GTGGGGCGCGAATTGGGAGGGAGGGTGCAAAAGGGAGACATCAACGCTTGACCCGTGAACTTCTAACGTCCGATGTGTTTTCGTTTTCCCCTCGTCAACATCGAAAATGATGCTGAAACCGCACGAGAAAAGAGAAAATAAGAAAAAAATGTTGCCATTAAGATTCGGTTTTTTCGTACGAGTGATTCACGTATGAGAAAAAAAATCGAAAATCTTTTTCCTTTTAGTGCGTTTTCTCCTGCGTGAGTATTAAACGCCGTAAATGTGATAAACTAAAACACACCCCTGGGTGCCGTGCGGCAGATTTTCCCGATATACCGAGAAAAATCAACGTTCTTGTGAAACCGAGGACACGTCATCATCACTCTTTATTATTTTTTTTTTCGTCATTTTTCCTCGCTTTTTTTTCTTCTCTTTTATTTTCAGAAAAAACTCGAGAAAAATGAAATATTGTGCAAATGTTATCAAGAAAGAATATGTATCTCATTTCACACTCAAGGAATACTAAACACAGCAAGATTTTTTCAATTCTTTTCGGAAGATTAAGACTTCTTTATAAACGAAACGTAACGAATAAACGATGAATTATATGTGTTTATATAATTATATAATAATAACGAAGAAAAGACTAATAGTTTTTAATTTCAACGATTTTTTTGCGCAAAAAAAACTATACAAACTATAAAAAACTATAGCAATAACAAGAATTACCAGAATAAAAAATGACGATGCCGTCGAGCTTGGGTCACCGTAGCGTTTTTACTCCCTATAACGAAAATTTAATTTTCGTCGCAGAGTATATGCTTGACAGTATGTAAAGAGAAAATATAATTTAAAAAAAATATATAAAAAGGCTTGTGGGGAGAGAAAAAAGTTTATGGCTGTGCAAGTCAACTTTTGGAAATAATATTCCCTGAGGATGAGTAAGGCAAAGAGGAAATCGAGAGGGAGAGAAATGAGGAAAAAAAATAAGACACTGACCGAATGAAATGAATCGTCTTTCGGAGGCCCAAGAGCGTCGATGGTGATAATGGTGGGTGTTGCGCTCTTTTGGCGATGAAAGCGAGAAAATATATATACGCGTGTAGAAAAGGCGAATAAAAGGAGAGAAAGAGCGAGGGAATAAAAAAATGAGCGATGATGCCGAGTTTGAAAGAAGGGAAAAGAGAGAGAGAGAGAGACAAAGTAAAGTGCTCTTGCTCGACTATATAGATGGTTATCGTAGTAATCGCGGTCTCGCCGGACCAAGATAAAATAAAACGTAGCCCCGACGTGCCGCAGTACTGGCCAATCTAATGCTGGGTTATTTTTTTAATGGTCCGCACGGACGTTCGAGAGAAGAACGCGGAGAAAAGTCAGAGAGAGAGAAAGAGTAGGAAGAATAGGGAAGGCGAGAGGAAGAAGAACGGGATCGTTGAAGAGAAAAATGCCTCTTCGAACTTAAATTTTAGGGATGATTCGATTGCATTTCACATAAAAAAAATAAAAAGGTAATATCATAAAAAAAAGCCACGGAAAGTATTTAATACTTTAATGTTGAAAGCATTTATAGAAATTGAATCTTTCAGTAAATAAATATTTTTGTTATAAAAAATTCAAAATTACGGCTGCAATTAATTTTTTTGATTTGTAATCTTTTTTTCGTGTGTAAATCGTCTATGTCTTGAGACACAAGAGATTTTAATCTTTTCAATTGTAGCTCTAATCATCAAGAAATTTATTATTTAAACAATATAGTTGCTTACGGAGCAACTCGATGTTTTAACTCGTTTCACCCTAGTATAAGAAATTTTTCCGCGACTGCTTTCGAGCCGCGAAACTCGCATTTCTGAGCCGAAATTTCCTCCTCTCCCTTTCTCCTTCGCGAAGGGAGCACATAATCCTGATATCTGTCGGTTTTCGGCCAATAAAACACCAATGTATACGCGCATACGGACACTGAGAAGTCTTTCGTGTCTGCAACGCTCGGAAAACTACCGTTGTCCCGGTCCTGACTCGAGCAGATAAAGAAAACGACGAGAATCGCGTAAAGATAGCCCGCAGCTCCCTCGATACTCTTTTTTTTTCTTTCTTCCGCACGCGCGATATAAATAAATGTTTCCGACTTTTTTTTTCTTATGATTTGTTTCTCTCGATATCCAATATTTTCCTTATAGGATCGATATTTCTTGGAAAAAAATGTATATTTTTGTCGGCGGCGAAAAAATGAAATATTTTGTCTGTCATGTAAAACATTAATGAAAAATCATCGATTAAATAGTATAAAAAATAATTAGGATCTAAAATATAGTAAAAAAAACTTTGAATCGTGTCACGGTTCGTACGTACTTTTTTTTAAAACGGAGCTTTTAATTTTGCATTTGAAAAAAAATTGTAAAAGAGAGGGTTGACGGTGTGCATTCCCATCTGTTTTTATCGAAACCGAATCCCGATTTACTCTCGTTATGGCTATTACATTTCGGGTCCGAAGAGGGACTCGGATGAATCGAGCCGAGTAAGAGAACAGTGAGATCGAAAAAAGGAATGAAAAGGGAGAGGATACGCAAGAGGAGGGAGACAGAGGGCATCGAAGAGAAAAACGGTAACCAGAGAAGCGTGTCTCGAATGACCCAAGATTTGCGTTGCGACGAGTTTTGGTGCTCACCCACACCGAGAGTTTAACCGCTCCGGTAAATATTTTCATATTACTTTACCCCCGCTATATGTCCGAGCAGGACGGGGGGGAAATACGAGTAATTTAACCGAGGCAAATCTTCAGCTCTGAAAGTCCGGTACTAGCGCGTGTTTTCGACGATCTCGCAAAAGTGCTTCGGCCTGACCCTTTGGACCACACGCAGCAAACTACAACGCTTCACCAATTTTTTCAATCGTGCGAAAATACGATATGTAAAAAGGATGAATTCCACAAATATGATACCTTTTTTGTAATCCATTATTTCCCATATTTTTCTATCAGTCAAAATTGATAAAAAATTTCGAAATTTATATATTGAAAATCTTAGAAAATAGAAAAAATAGTAAATTACGTATTTTTTCGATGTTTTTTCTGATATTGCAAAATGTTAAAAAATGTCACTTACAAATATATACAGCAGGTTGATTTATTTTTTCAAATTTAGTTTTGACATTTTCGAAAATATCGAAAAGATAAAATTTTCAAAATGTTTGTCATTTCATCGAAATATCGATTTTTTCACATGTTTGCGTGTATATTCGTGGGTGAAAAATATTCTTTTATATCTACTGAAGCCGCAGGGGTGCCGTCTACGAAGGTTCGCGGCTTAATGCGCAAAATCGAGAAAAAGCTTTTCAACTTTATGCCCGAGTGGTAAAAAATTGGTAGGTCGTATACAGTTATGTAATTCAGGAAGAAGCGAAAACGCGTGTACGCGACGAAAGCGGAGAAAAAAACGTGTGTGTACGACGATCGAGGAAAAAAAACGTCGGGCTGACCCTCTCGAGATGTTTCCACTAGCGAAAACTGGATTCCGATGAGAGACGAAAGAGCGATCTCCATTTCCATATGGGCCACAGGAGGGACACGCGAGCGGAAACTATGATAAAGACAGAGAGAGATAGAATGATAGAGAGCTATATCCTTGGTTTGCCGTTCCGACTCTGGGTGCGCTTGAGAGCAGAAGGGCGAAAAGTTGTCTCTCGACTATACACGAAATTGATATTCGAAGCTGCGGAAAGAGATGGCCCCGAGGGTTGTCGGACATCAGGTCGACCCTCGCTCACGAGTTTTCCCTCTCTCCTCTATTTTTCCTTTTTTTATCATCCTTGACAAATCGTATTCGTATGGTTTTCACATCGCTCTCCGCGGCGACTCCGTTTACACTCCAGCTCTCGAACTTTCTTCGCGCAGGAGAAAAACATTCGTGAGACATTGTTTTTGCATCGGGACGGATTGCCTCTCGTCATTTCACCCCGGATGTTTCCTCACCCTTAAATTTGACACGAATTCGATAAAAAAAATTGTTCTCGCTTACTGACAGTTGGTGAATTTTCATTTTGTTTTCATCCTGTCTTTCGTGTCGAAAAAAAATAAGGAAATATTTTTCTACTTCATGCTATATGTATAAAGATATACAAATGTCTTTTTGCGAAAAACTGATGCATAGTTTTGTTTTTATATTTCTTTAATCACGAAAGCCAACAATTATTTTAAAATAATTATTCTCGCTAAAAAACTTTCAAAAAGATTCTTTGGTCTTAAAAAATGAATAATAAACATTTTTCTTCAGAAACGATTTTCTTTATCTTCTTTCAATAAATGTCAATAAAAAGGTAATGTTTCTTGACGTAAAGAAGAGGCAACGGGACAGTCGCGAAACGCGCGTCCGTTTGCGTATAGTTTATGGTCGTGAAGAGGATATCTCGGTACAGTGTGTAATATTAGCATTCACACAGGATGCACGCTCTAACTACTATCGACGTTCGCCACAACTATAATCATCCGAGTGGTACGGGTTAAGTGTAATATTATTCAGCAGACAGCTTTGTATGGATATCGGGGCCGTAGAGCACAGATGCTGCTGTTCCTTGCGCTACCGCTGCCGTTTCGGTTCTCTCCGTCGGTCGGGACTGCGTGCGGTACACTCGGGCAATCACGATTTCTCTACTCTCTGCCCAAGAACCATCCATGAGCCGATCCATCCCCGAATCGTGAATCCCAATTTTCTTCGTGTCCTTTCCTCGAGTCTCATCGAAGAGACGGCTCGTGTCGTGAATCGCAATAATGCTCTCGCTATTATAAATTTCTAACAAGCTCGAATTCCTCATTCTCTCAAACTCGAGCCGAAATTTTCAAGCGAGACAAAATGTTCTCAGAGTAAATATATTCGATAAAATCATTGTTCATTTAGCTCGGGGTCTGTACTTTCGGGTCGTTTCGGAGTCTCAAGTTTTTCGGAGCTTGTATATAAGAAAGGGAAGAAAAGAGGCAAGAATGAGAACAGTCGAGAATTTAGCGGTTGCTGCAGGTGCCGGAAATGGTCAATATAGCTGGAAAATGTAAATCATATTGCTGTTTTGGTGGAAAGGCAGGATTCGAGGTAAGAGAGAATTGTTCATTGGGTTTGAGGAACTGAGGAGGGTTAGTATTAAACGCGATAGTGCCCCAAACTCTCGCGCCTTTGCTCTCGAAGACGGCCTCACTCCGTCTTCCATTTCTGAGTACACTTGGTATATTAGTTTTCACGGGCTTGATTGGATTTGCCCGGTGCGGCCGAGCTTCCGGATCCAAAGTCCGCGGGACTTTGATTGTTTGTACACTCGGGCAAATTTATATGAGCGAGACGACGAGCGAATTCCAGGCTCGTTTCCTTTCGCGTGAATCTTCAGTGAACTAACAAAACTGGAAAAAACAAAACAAAATATACAAATATACATAAAATGGTCAGAGGGAGGAAAAGAATATCGCGTGAAGAGTTCAGCGCGACGAGCGAGTTTCAGCCTCGTTCCCGCTCGTTCGAATCTCCGGAACGGATTTTCCGGAATAAAAGATATATCGTGCATGATAAAATTTCGATCTTCGAATGAAAAAAGAAAAAAAAAGGAAAACAGGAGCGAGCGCGCGAAGAGTTTAGCGACGAACGGGGGTTGATGTCGAGAAAGAGAACGAGGACGTTGGCTCGACGTGGGGAGTCCGATGAGAGAGAGCAGCACGGATGCATAATACACAGTGAAGGAGCGAACGGAGGGCCTTTTCTGAGCGATCGCACAGCGGTAGCTGATGAATTCTGACGTGCCCGATGAAGTGACCGCTCTACATCTTTCTCCCTCAATATTCCCTTTTTACATCCATTCTCTATTTCTCTCTTCACTCCTTCACTCCGCAAGTTGAAATCGTGTGTCCTTTTCTCTCGACGCTGACTGCATTATCTAATGGACCACCCCCGCCGTTCGCCTGCCGGCGTCGATCTCCCTCGCTCTCTCGTCTTCCTCTCTCTCTCTTATTTTTTCTCTCTATCCCTCTCTCTTCTCCGATACTCCTCATCTCCCTCCCTTAGCGCTCGATTCTTTCGCGGTCTCTTTCGCTCCGCGTCCTTCTGAAGTCTCGGGCTATCTGCGATCTGGTGCGGCCACGTCCTCCGGCGACCCCTTCATCAGTCGGGATCTCTGATTTCATAACCGACCACGAATTCTTTCATCGGCCTCTTTATTCGTCCCTTTTCCTCCTCCTCTTCTCCCTTTCTCCATCTTTTTCGATTTCTCTTCTCCCCCCCCCCCCCCCCCCCCCCCCCCCCCCCCCCCCCCCCCCCCCCCCCCCCCCCCCCCCCCCCCCCCCCTCCCTGTCCCATCGACTCTTGCCTTCTGCTCCTCTCCGGTAAAACACGTCACACATTGACCCCGGAGACCACACGGTGAAGCTGACTCGCCACGGCACATTTCCTTGGCTATTCTGTGGTAGCAGCTGCGGTCGAACCCGTCAACTCTACCAGAGAGAAGAGTCTCTCGTTCTCTCTCTCTCGCTCTGTTCCTCCGTCTCCAACTACTTTCGCGAATGGATTTTCCCCCGCATTTGATCCATCGACCACCCCGATGACAACCACTGCTCTCGTAACTCATCATACGATTTCGATAAAAATCCCGAGGTGGAGATTACTTTATTCGGGAATTTATACTTACATTCGTATTTACGTTGTTTCGGGTTATACGACCACGAGACTCGAAGCTGAAACGGGAGCAGGTAAATTATGTGTTTTTTCTCGTTTCTTTCCTTATTCTTTTTCCCTCCGTCGACGCTCGCGTATTCGTCCGCGTTTATCTCACTGGCACTTCTATCGCTGCGTACATGAGAATCAATGAGAATAAGACAAACGAACATATATATAAGCTAAGAGATGTTTTTATTTAGCGGAAAATATATACAGATTAAAAATAAATTTGGGTTTATTGATGTCCGGGATGGTATTTGCTGCATTGAATTAAAAAAAACTCAATCTTATAATCCTAAGATAATAAAATTTTTACAAACATTCGATCGCACCGTTAATTAATAAAAAGTGAAATCCTGAAATCAATTTTTGGTTCGAACATGAAATTTCTAGTTTAGATGTTAGAACTTGATAAATTAATTTTTTTCGATACACGAGATGCTTAGCACATCGATGGTTTGAAAATGAGAGTTTTTGTCTTATTTTTCGTCTGGAGGATTTCAGCGCGTACTCTGACGCAGTGGAGGAATTGGTCGGAGTGTCCGCGAGCCGTGCACAGGTTGAGAGCGCGCGCGGTGAGGGCGGCCAATTCTTTGTCGGCTCGCGTGCTTATCCTTAGTATGCATCGTATGCAGTCAGTTGTTATAGCGAAGGAGTGGTTTGCCCGACGCGACCAATGGCGAGTGCTCCGGCTAATTCTAGGGTGCCAGAGCCGCGCCATCTTTGCATCATAATGCTCTCGGCCTGGAAGGAGCCCCCGTACCCCTTCGCTCGCAGTCCTGAGTCCGTGTGCGTGTACCCTGGCTCCCGCCGTTCCCCGCTCTTCTACGCTCGGACACGACCTCCCCCTTCTCACTGAATTTCCTCTTCGGCTATGGCCATCGCGAGCTATATACATATACACGTGCATGTGTATGTTTTCTTTTTCTCCCTCCCCGCCCATCTCTCTGTTTCTCTTTCTTGTTTTTCATTTTTCTTTCGCCCGCTTTCCCCTCTCTTTCGCGAATTTCTTACCTGATTCCTGGCTTTCCTCTCGCATTGCCCCTTCATCCCTGCTCGCGGATCGGTGGTACAACCGGGAGTTCGAGATGGAGCGAGAGGATCGAACGAGAAGGAACGTTGAGGAACAGAGAAAGAGAGAGAGAGAGAGAGAGCCTCAGGACAACTTGGAAGATCTCGAAGCCTCATGGAAGTCGAGAAACAGAGAGAGATGCTTCGAGTGAGGGGAAACAATACGTATATTTGTGTTCACGTGCGTGTATCTGTGCGAAAGAGAGAGAGGGCGCTGAGCGCGGAGAGAGAAAGATAGAGAAAAGAGAAAGAGCGATCGGGAGGGAAAAGGATGGGCAAGGAGAAAGGGGAGCGAAGGGGTTGTCTGCGCCTTGTCTGCCGGGAATCAATCACGTAACAGTGGTGCACAACTGCTCTCGCTCGCCACGCTGATACCACCACCTGGCCCACGTTATTTTAAACTCGATCCCGAACCGCGAGACTGTCCCGTCGAAGCTTCGGGATTCGGACGAGAAAGTTATCACACAGTTTGTTTACAACTCTCATTTTTTTTGTATACACACTCTGTACTTTCTCGATAATGTTTTTCGATTCTCATGTCAAATCGAAAATGATTTCTGATTTTTTTATGTTGCAATAATTTTTTTTTAATTGAAGGTACTCTGGTGTATGGGTTTCGTTAATTTGTTTGGAATAAAATAAGAATTCGTATTTTCTGAAACCACTATTTTTATTTTTTCTCATGCCTTATTAGGCATATTTATCAAGTTAGTACATCGCAATAAAGTTAATAAACGTTTTTATTTCAATATCTCATAAATAACACAAAAAATATGAAAAATTGTAGAAAACTTTCGAGATACGATATTTTTATCATAATTCTCTGTATAATTTGTCAATATGTGCTTTAATATCGAAGTAGATGACAAGCGTAGAAAAGCGAAGTAAGAAAACTTCCGACGATATCGACTATAGGAAAACAATGTGAAGTAAGTTCCCGTTCTGACATTTCTCCCTTTTCTGCGAGGCGTGCACGCGGTCTGGCTGATCGCGTTCTTCGTCGAGTCTCGCCCGGTGGGCATACATCAAAACTCTACGTACGAGTACGAAGTATGCACTGTACGCGCGTGTATATGCACGCGGTACATTATAACATATACACGTGCGATTATGTATTTATACACGCATGTATATGAGATGGGAACGAGCGAGCTGTAACGTCTCGGAAGTGGAGTGCCTCGATCTTGCTCTCTCTCTCTCTCTCTCTCTCTCTCTCTCTCTCTCTCTTTCTCATTCTCTTCGCGGAGTCTCTCTTTCTCCCGCAAGATTCAAAGACGCCCACGGCGACGTGGCACCTACGCCTCGCTACCGTCTCCTGTCAGACCGGGTAATCTCGTGCCGTACGTGAATGCCGCTACCGAGCTGCTGATCCTCGTCGTCCGCATTTTCTCAAGATCACTGCTAGACTCCCGTACACTCTCCCACATACATCTCCATGAACACATTATTTTCTACATATGCGATCACTAGTTTTTTTTTTATTTTGCATTCTATCATTAACTGATAATCAAACACCAAAGCCTTGACTCAAATTTGATCCAAATGAAAATTTTTCTCATCGCTAGCTTATAGTGTATTTAATTTTATTCAACTTTTACGCGCATATTGTTTACCCATTAATATATTTGTGTAATTACAAAAATCGAAAAAATTAAAGACGAATTTGGACTGTATAGAAAGTTTTTTGAATTTATTGATGAAGACTCAATTTCTGGCAGGGAACTCAATTTTCTTATCAGAAAAGTCAACGATGTCATGATGCTGACTTTTTCTATAGTATGGATAAAAGAAATTAAATATTATTGAATCACTGGTTCACTTCTGGAAGATACACTGATCGACACTCATGAAAAATTACGTAGCGCATTGAAAAAAACAGAACGAAGCGAAGGGAGTAGACATTAGACATCAAAGATACCGCACTCTGAAGGAATTAACACGTAATAAGAGTGCTCACTGTAAGAGGATCATCAAAAATATTTATATGGGTGAAAGAAATAGAAAAAGTGCTCATACTCGTCTTCAGCTCATCATTCGTGCATTGAAATTCTAAATTAAAAATAATAAACATTACATACTGTAAAATATTTTCAGCATTTGATTGATAAAATATTTTAGTATGCAGTAACATTGTAGCATTATCTAATTTAAATTTTGTGATTTAATAAAAAATAATTGTTTATCCTAACACTGAAAATTAATGATATTCTTTTCAATATTTATATCAAAAGTTATCTAAAAATGTGTTGATAGTTTTTAAATAGTCACTCTCTGTGATATTACGTTCATTATTCAAGATGTTTTTTTTTATTTTGAAATAAAAACTCTTTTTAGATGAGATCGTGTGCTATGTTTATCATCGGTAGCGAGACGGCTTAATTAATGATGATCCGATATAACAACCGATGAACCTTCGTTGTTTACGATTCTCCTTTGCTCTCCCACCTCACTCGCGATGGTATATGAATCGTGAATATCGAAGCGAGACAGAGACCCGAAACGGTCGGACAATGACCCTCTGTGTAATGGCTCTTGGTGCGTCTTGTATCTCTCGCAGCGAGCGTATCCCCTTGCATTGTTGCTCGGATTCCGGCTCTTGTGCAACGGATCTACCACTGCCAGCCAATGCACTTTCCTCATTGTTGGATCAATAAGACCCAGACGCAGAGATTGCATCGTAACGAGAATATTAGTGAACAAAAGGACCCAACTGAACAATGCCTCTAATTCATTAATTTTAGCTATACACGTGATTAGTAAACGAAATAAATAATTTCCCATATAAAAATAGAAAACTCATATCGCTAAAAATTTAAGGAATTTCTACCTCTTAGGATGAGCAATTTTAAAAACTATACATCTAAATGTGCGCAATAATTCACATAGAATATCTTTTATAGTTGTGGAAATGGGCGGAATGTATTTTTACACTTCGCTCTCAATTTCCTTGCTTCGTAAGAATGTGTTCTACAGTTGCGAGTTGTTTTCTCTAGCAGATCGTGAAGAACGATCTGGAATTACAGTGATAGAAAGTCGAGAGCAAAAGCGTTCGCGGGATCGTTGGGCATCCAGTTTACACACTTTGCTGTTTCGACTTAACAACGACTGTATGCCTGGGTCGAGAAATATCCGGTGAAGTGCTCAGATCTTGTGAAAACGATCGAGAATCTTACAATGTCTTGAATTCCCAACTTCATACCAATGCTGTGTTTAACTATAATCGCGGACTGGATTTCATGACTTCAATGATTTACGTGAGAAAATTGTAGTTTGTAACCTGAAAAATTTACATTTTTTTCATCTATTTGTCTCTCACAAAAAATATGAATATTCAATTTCAAATGCTCAGAATTAAGATGTAATATTATATCGTGTATACGATAGGAAGACGTAATATTAAAATAATCAAAATATACGTAGAAAATAAAAAAACTATAATTTCACAAAATTTGGCGATACAATTACTCACACGAAATAATTATGTATCAATTCTTACAGAACTTTGTCAATAACTTAAATTTATTGCAAAAATGAATCGTATATTTATTAGTGCTCGAATAAATAATACCATTGAGCTATTAATTTTGCAATCACTGAGTCATTTTTATCGTATGTAAAATAATTGAATTTACAAAAAGTTGAAAAAAACAATGAGTACATCAGTCCTGACGTCTTGGTGTAAAAGAGGTGAAAGGGGGAAAGATGTGCGGTTAGCCGCGTTTGTTGAGAGGCATAAAAGCCCTCGCGAATAGAACGGTAGCAGTCACCGCACGACTTTGCGGGATGCTCGGACCCCCGCCACGAGAGATCTCTCCGTGGATATCTCTCCCGGGCCTCTCGATAACATCCAACGCGCGAGCTCCAGTCCGACCAGCGTCCACGGGGACGAAATCTCCCTTCAATTTGCTACTTTCGCTTTACCTCGAAACGGACGCGCGAAGCCCCCCGCTGAACAATGATACGCGATGATAATTCCATCGGACTTCAACTCGCAGCTCCAGGGGTTCCAAACCACCCGGGGCAATGATGCCATGCAGACACCTTTATCGTGATACACGTCTTAAATACAGTAAAAATCAATCACCAAATATCACTTTTCGCATAAATTTCCCAATTTTCGAAATATTTTCTCCATTTTTTGGTCATTGATATTTTCAAGTATATTAAGCAATTTTTTAATTTTTTAATCGTTAATAGTTGAAAATTGTCAAGTACGGTTTTGGAACTTTTAATATTTTTAGACTTTCATATTGTGTGGTTATATATTTTATTATCGCTTTGAGATTTTACCGTATCACATTAAAAAAGAATGACATCAATAAAATTTCATTGATCACACATATACTCGTATTCATTATCGATTTTTCTTGTAAAAAACTTATGAATGACCTTGAAGGATGCTTGGGATGATAAATCAAAAATTGTTGACAACATAATTTTCATTTATTAAATATTATTATTATTATATGTTTTCAGTGTTGTGTCAGAAACGTTTGAAGAAAGAGCGACGGGCGCGAAGACGTCTTCAAGAGCAATTGGATCTTGAAACGAAAAGACGGGGTCAATTAGAGGAAGCATTGAAGGCAACAGGCGCGTCGTCCGAGCAAGTCAGAGCGATTGCCGGTAAGACAAAATCCTTGAAATATATGTAAATAACAACGAACAATGTTGTATGAACAAAATAATCATCATTACAGCGTTGTTTGAAAAATGACAATATTCATATACATATTAGAAGAAAACGTAAAATTATTCTAATATAAAAATGATTAGAAAAATAAAAATACATAGGAGCAATGAGCGATCAGATAAGACGGAAAAAATATGTAAATAAAATGATAAGAATTACAAAGTAATATAAAATATGTAGATTATTTATTTTAATATTCATAAAGAAACGTAGGAGATTTTAAATGGGTAAAATTTCTACGATTCTGGGAGTCTTCTTCGAAAATCGAAAGTCCGTGGCCGAAGGTTGAAAGATATCGAATTTCCGGGTCTTGCGTATGCCAGCCGGTTCTTAAACCCGTTACGTTTAATATTCGCATGCATATACGCGCGGCGAGTCTAAAAGTGGCTAGAGTTGCTATTCCGTAGGAAACATAGGGGTTCCCGAAGTTCGGCGAAAAGACGGCCCGAGGCTACTCGGCGTGATCTCGGAATAAATTAATTAATTCGCCGAGGCAGAGCAAACAGCCTGACACCCGGCAGAATATGATTCCTTACTTATCCGGTCCTTCCTCTCTCTTTCCCCCGGCGTACGTCTTTCCACTTCCCGTTTATTCTCCCGTGCAAAATTCTCTCCTGAACTTAAACTCCCGCTCGTCTCGGAGCGTCTCGTGATTTTCCCTCACTCGATATATTTTCAAGCCGTTTCCAAGTTTTCGCGAGACCGTTTCCGAGTCGCCGTCAATCGCCACCTCTCGCTGCATTTCCATCTTCAACGTTTCTTATACCGAATTCTCGTGAGATTTTCTCCTTTTTTGCAAATTCGACGGGGGCGGTCGAACGGCCCTCCTCTCCCTGTCACTAGCAAACTCAAACACGAAACCCTTTAAGTGAAATCTCTTATTCCGATATAACGTTTCGCCTCGTTCCTCTCTTTCTACCCTTCTCTTTCGCTCTCAACGGATTTTGGCCGTGGCTCGATCTCCTTGCCATTTTCGCTACTGATTAACCCTGTCAGGCCCAGAGGAGTCGCGATATTAATTTCAAATCAAACGAAAACGAACGAGCTCTGTGTACCTCGAGGGCTGTGGATTGGGATGGAAAAGGCACGCGCACCCACCGCCTTCCGTGTCCTTAGCGACGAAATATGGAAATAAGCGTTTTCTCATTTACGAATAACATTTCCTCTCCGTAATAATCTCCAGTTCTCAAACCCAATAAGAATAAATATTGAAAATAATCGATAAATTTGTTTTGCTAGAAATTTTGTAGAATAAGAATTTTCACCAAAAATGTTAAAATTGCAAAATAAAATGCTTTCAATGATTGTTGTAAAATCGAATCAAACTTCGATAATCGAATCATTTTTTTGTACATATCAAATTAGAAAATGTTATTATGAACATTATTAATTAAGAGATCGACAAAATGTTAATAGTTTTTTCTTCGGACTTTGAATTATTTTTTCAGAAATCTAATACTACTTTACAGAACAAAAATAATCTAGCAGGAATAATATCAAAATAAAAGATAACCGATATAAAAATTGTACCCAGAATCAATTTTTACAAAATAACTCGTGATACAAAAGTGATGAATACTTTAAAAATTCAGAATTCTTATAATTTTCTTAAAGCGAAAAGCTTTTGAAAATTGGGAGTACACTTTTCCAAGTATAATTTTAGTAATTTCTACAAGAACATTCGTAACGAATTTTCGGAAAAGAAATTATTTGAATGATCGAAAAAATGTTAATCGGTTTTCTTCGGTCTTTGAATTATTTTGGCAGAGAACGTTACGGTGGAAGCTCGCACGAGCACGGAAGCGTCGGACGATAGTCCGGTGCATTCTCAGTCGCAGTCCCAGTCACAATCGTCACAACAACAACAACAGCAGCAGCAGTCGCAGCAACAGCAACAACAACAGTCCCAACAATCGTCGCAGCAACAATCGTCGCAACAGTCATCCCACCAACAACAACAGGCTCAGCAGTATCGTGAATCTCAGGTGCCTCGCACGCCCCAACAACCGTCGCCACCAGATGCCATAAAGCCCGGCTGGGGATATGGTCTCGACCTCATTGGTGGCCAAGCCTCGGCTTTTTGGCAAAATTATCAGGGTGAGTAAACAAAATTTAAAAATTGAAAAAAAATTTGTTGCTCTGCTAAAAGAAAGTTTTTGTCTCGATCATAAAAAAAAATAAATAAATTCACCCAAAAAATAGTAAATCTGAAAATAATAAGTCAATAAAAATTAAAAGATCATTTTTTGAGACAAATGAACCAAAAGTTATGAAAGGTATTTATTTTCTTTTATTAAAGTAAATTTTATCATATTTTGATGAAATCCCCATTGTTTTTAATAGAAACCAAAAAAATCTCAAATCATGTACAAAAAATACAACAAAATGCATTTTCATACGGCCTCTCTTTTAGAGAATTTAATTTTAAAAATTAAAATAAGAAAATTATTTCTGAAGAGAAGATACAAAAAAAGGATTGTTGTGCCACGTCTGCTGCAGTCAAAAAAAGGGAAACCCAGGGTTGTAGAAATTCTGTTCCGCAGAGCGCGGTATAATCGCGTTTGCGTATCAGGCTCCACTCAATTTTTCTGACCTCCCGAGCGAATCGACTGATCCGCGAGTGATTATCAAGAAAATCTGTTCCCTTCGTATATCCCGTATCGAAAATCCCTTCACGCAGGAAGCTACAAGCTCTCACCGGTATACAGAGACTACGACGAA
Organism: Cremastinae sp. B BG-2022a; assembly: GCA_030522605.1. NCBI lineage: Eukaryota > Metazoa > Arthropoda > Insecta > Hymenoptera > Ichneumonidae > Cremastinae sp. B BG-2022a. The sequence goes on from JAPYYX010000094.1 coordinate 134,359, forward strand.
AAAGGGTAAAAGAATGAGAGAGGAGGAGATTTAAACGCTACTGTGAGAAAAAATTACGAGAATACAGCGTATCGTTATACAACTCCGCGAATTTGTTTTTTCTAAACCCGAATCCCCTTTCGACCCGGAGAAAAAGCTTTTTCACCGATATATGACAAGTGTCCATTATTATACCCTGGAACAAATCGAGAGTTTTAGCGAGAGAGCTTTCTCGCGACGAGGATTCTCTGAGGAAAATTCGTCCTCGGAGGATTGGATCCGGCCGAAATGAAAATGGAAGCGAAAAAAAAAACGTAAGGGAAAAAAGCAAAAAAACAAGGGAGAGACAAAGTACGTAAGACGCGGAAGGTGTTTATTCTCTCGACGCTCGCGAGAAAAAGGTGTATTTGCGCGATTCTGTCTCTCGGAGCCACCAGGGCCTCATGATGTGGAATCCATTTGCAATAAACAACGAAGATTTAGAGGAGGGTTGCCGGGGGGATGAGGGAGAGGGGTAAGGTGGAGGAAGCCGAACGGGAACACAATCTTTCGGCGAGGTGTGTGTGTAAATTGTATTCGTTTATGCAAGAAGGAAGATCCCAAGACGTGTGCAAGAGGTATACAGATATGGCAGGAGGACGAGTTTAGTTGGGAAGGGGATTGGGAGGCAAAGTCGTCTGAGGTAGGTACTTATACGCCACCCGAGGGGACTCTCTCTCTCTCTCTCTCTATCTCTGTCCTGTTCTGTCTCTTTCTCCATCTCTATCTTTATATCACTCTCTCTTTCCCTTTGCCTCTGTTGGCATCTTTCGCTTCTGCTCCGCTGGTGTCTTCGGGAGTCATGCATTCTATACGAGCAGTGGCTCTCTCCAAAATACGGTCGGGTTTAGCCCCGGAGAGAGAGAGAGAGAGAGAGAGATGGAGATGGGAGAAAAGTCGGAGAATGTGAAAGAGAATCTTACAGCATTCGAGTAACGACACTCCCCGGGCAAAGCCGAAAAATTTTCCGAGATCTTTGACAGTTTGTTCAAAAATTCGGAAAAGTATTTCTCCTAAAAAGCTCATGAAAGAAAAAACCTCCCAGGCATCTCGAGAATGGGCGCAGACTTTTTTTACTCCCTTCGTTTCTCTTTATAATTTTCTCACGTTTCTAAGGAATTCGGGGAGAAAACTCGCCGCGAAAATGACTTTTTCTCTATCGTAATGTCAACTGGAAATTTATCTAAAAATTATTTTTGTACGTGCGAATTTTGGATACATCGCGCTCAATTATGAAACGAATCATGAATCTCAAAATGTAAAGTACCAACGTAACTCGTGATTTCTTTCTCGTTTTTTTCGGGTAGCTGTATCATGAAAGAAAATTTTGCGGGAGCGACACAATTTTGGATACACCAAGTTTATCCAATGAGATGAAAATGAAATTTATTAAAATGAAAAATACGAAAAAAACAGTAGAATGAAAGTTTGAATCAAATTAAATTGAAATTTCTAAATTGGGCCTAAACTGTGGAGTAAGACTGATCAAGAAACGCGCGAGAGTGAGAGAGAGAGGGAGAGTGCAGATACGATATAAATATAGAGAAAGAGAATGATCGAATGAGAACCTTCGTCTTGTAATGTAGAGTTTATGCACATATCTCTTTGGCGTTCTGGCAACGTAAGGAAGGAGCCGTAATTTCCCCGGCGGCCAACGCGAGCTCTCGCGTCTCCTCGGTGCGCGGCGTTACCTGTCTTCTCCGCTCATCTCTCTTTCTCGCGATCTTCTCGCAGCCGAGAAGGCTTGTTTCTCATCTCCTTTTCTCGACATACGTATACAAACGCGTCCCGCTCTCGTACGGAGCTCACCTCTCGCGTCTCTATTCCTATCTGGTACACAACTACTGCAATTCCTTAGCGCTCGCTCGTAACTACCATTCCCCGGCATCGGAGAGCACCACTCCAGCACGCTTTAATATTCAAACTATATGCAATAATTTCTCAGCAAGCACATATAACCTCTGCCTCCGATCCCTCCCACTCATCCCTTCACCCCTTATTTTCGTCCCTATCACTTCGTTCTCGGGATACAGACATTTCACCGGAAAATCGTCTTTGCATGAGCGCATTTTAGGGATGCTGCATTTAAAAAAAATCATTTCAAGAGGAACTCAATTTTTTTTAAATTTCTTTCTCGTCAATAATTTATTTCTGATAAAAAGAGTCTCCATGAATTTTTTTTTATATTTCTTCCATTGTATGAATTTAAAAAAAAATACTTACGATATTTTATTTTAAAGATTAATTAGAAATTTTTAGCAAAGAATTGCTTTCCATTATTTATTAACGATGGTTTGACATTAGATGTGGAATCTTTCTAAGAAATATTGGTTTGTATAAATATTTTCGGGATATACAATTTTTTCGTAAATTTTAATATGCTTCTAAATGTATTTATTGGATTTTTTTAAGTTCCAAGACCCTTTACCTCTACGATATAAAAATGAAAGATACAAAACTCAAAACAAAAAAACTAAACCGTGTTAATAAAAAGGTGGTAAAGTTGTTTGTTTATTGAGGATATTGATGAAAATTTCACGAATATTTAAGATGTTTTCTTGACGTGTACTGCAAGCCGAAATGTGCATATTTCAATATATTCGGATTTTGGCATGAAATCCAGTAACCGCACAAGTTTGTGTTGTCCTCGTGAGGAGAAAGAAACAGAGAGAGAGAGAGAGACGGAGAAAGGGAAAAAGAGGGAGAGAGGGCTCAGCGGACCAAAAACTCTTTTCTCTCGTCTCGCGACCGCAATCACTCTAAATCGCCGGGCGGACCACTTAATATTTGATGGGCGGAGTCTTTGGAAATTCTTCGGGAATTGAAATGATTGCGGTTAACTCCAGCTCCTTCATCCTCTTTCTCTCTGTCTCTCTCTTTCTCCTCCACTGAGTAGCAAGGTGTCGGAAGAGGGATGACTCCCTTGCGTTTCTCTCCTTTTCTCTCCATTTCTCACGTAAAAACATAAAAATGAGCCTTCTCTCGTGAATATTTTGCCTTCAAAATCTTTGCATCATTTTTTCACAGTATTAAATATCGAGAAACGATTTATCATATTTTTTAATTTCTCAACAACAAATTAAGTCGAAAATGTACGTACAAAATTCTCATATAAACAGATTTTTGTATATAAATTTTTTATCGCATAAATTAAATATTCAGCAATATGTAAGATCATTGAAACCCCTGTTTTAATCCACAAAGTTTTTTTTTTTAATATGAATGAATAATTTTTTAATCTGCACGTTCAGAAAATACATCCGTGCACATACATTTTCTGGTCCGTATATAATCATTATTTAACTTCAAAAAATTAATCACACGCGAGAGCGCATTTTCCGAGAACTTTTTATCCTCAAGAACTATTTCGTGTTTAATTAAATCGAAAGTGTCGAGAGAATAAAGGGAATAAAAGAGCTGAGAAAGTAGACGACAGAGCTAAGAATAGGTGAATTTTTTTTTTCAACACGGATGAGAACGCGCGTAATTCAAACGCGACACGTCGACGCACTTATTTTTTTATCTTTCATTTTTTTATTAACGACGCAAAGACAATAACCTCGCAAGAGTGATAAAGCGTAAAACGCAATGTGCGTGCATACTACACATAATCTGACAATATAAAAAGACTGGGAGAAAAAAAGAGGCGCGAGTAAGGTGGGAGGAGAGAAAAAGACTTTGACCAGGGTCGCTGGATATTCGTCATGCATGTATAAGCACCCGGTCAAGAGCGCCTCTCGTGGTAAATCTCGTAAGTTCCGGAGGTAAAACGCTTTTACCGGCCAGCAGTCTTGTAATTATTTTGTCTCTAATGAAAAAAAAAAATAAAACAAGAACATACGTCAGCAACGCAATATTCACGTAGAAAAAAATAAGTTTTGAATTAAAATTTATATTAATTTTACACATTTTTTCAAACTGGGACTTTATTGAATATTGATGAAAATTTAAATTGGTTAAATTAAAAATAAATCATACTCGATTAGAAAATTAAATTAAAAAGATTGAGTAAAAATGATCAGCATGAGATATTCTGAAATTCTTGATTAAAAGTGATCCCTTCGTGCACACAATTAAATCCGGAAGAGGTTAAAAAAAGCGCTTTGCGGTTTTTGGTTTGATCGTGAAAGTAAGCGAAGCTGACAAGAAATGAAAAAAAAGATAATAGGAACGTTGTGGGGATGTCGAGTGAGAAAAAAAGGTTCTTAGGAAGAATCGCTACCGGAAATATCGTGTAGAAGCGCGCACGATTACTTTCTAACTAAACGAAAAAAAAAAAAAAAATGCATGATCACAAGCTGCGATTTCGTCGGCCAATTTTTTCGTCTATCATGCCCCTGTCCTTAGTTCTCCCCTTTCTTACAGTTTTATTTTCCTTCTTATTTTCATACGCCTTTTTTCTCATGATACGGAACGTCGAGACACGCGCAATCACCGCTAGCAACCCTTAACAAGGATAACCGCGGGGGCGCAAACGTAAAAAAAATTTGCGGTATTGTGCGTTCGTACTTGGGGGATTTGCGAGAGAGAGGAAAAAGAACGGGCGAGAAGAGGAGAAAAAATAAGGCGCGAGGGAATGAGACATTGGAGAAGAAAAGCGTAATAATATTGTTCAGGCGCTACCTACTGGATTATCATATAAAAACAAATGTTCCATTGGGACGTCGAGAGAGAAAGAGAAAGAAGAGAGATCAACTTTTTTTCGTTCTTATTCGAATTTTTACTGACACGTCACGTCAGAGCTCCGCGATTTTATCTCCTTTCTTTTTAGAGGGACGAGACTCTTACTCCTCACAGGGGAGAACAGATGAAGCGAGATTTTAAATAAAATTTGGGGAAAGCTTCATCCTTGTCTAACATTCCTCCAGGCAAGAGGCAAAAGGGCAACAAAGGGATGAGAAAAGATAAATACAAAGTCTTGAAGTTCCGGCGCGAAGAATAATTTTTTATCAACCGGGAAATTAATAACAAAAATTCTCATATTACCAAAATTTTACTTTTATTTATGTTATTCATATACATTAATGTGAAGAGAATTATTGAAATGCTAATACAATAGCATTTTATTCGATCGACATTGTAAAAGAATATATATTTTAAATAAAAAAAATTTTTTAACATCAGTTGTTAAAATTAACGAAAAATCAAATAATTATTCAAATCTTAATCGTTCAATATCTTATGGACAATATAAAAATGAGTAGATAAATTTTATATTTTGACCAAAAATTATTCCTCAGTCGCGATCAAGTGTCGAAGGATAATTTTTTCGCTTATAAAAAAGAAAAAAAAAATTTGACTCCGGAGTCTCCCTTTTCCGATTTCTCCCTTCGAGTTATATTTGCAGATCACTCGTCTGTCACGCTCTTTCTGTTAGCACTTGATTCCGTTCGACCTAACCTTCTATGAGAACGTTGGATGAGTCTCGTTTTACTTCATTCTCGTTTGAGATTTTGTCGAGAGAAAAAGATTATGTGGATTTCTCCTGAAAAGACTGAATAAAACGAGGTCGATGAACGAACAATCGTATCCTGGTTATCTAGATATCACTTTGAAATATATATAAAAAATTTTAAGAATTCAAGAAAAAACAAAAGTTTCAAGTAGTAATTTTTAAAAGGAAAAATATATGGACATTTTATTTCCAATAAGAGAGTGACAAATAAACTCACTTGACCGAAAAAATTATGCTTTTGATTTGTTATTAATAGTGTGATCACCTCATTAGAAATGAAAAAAAAAAATTAATTAATATAATTGAATAAAATAATTAAAATCAATAAAAGGACGAATTGAATGGCAATTTAACATGAAATTTCATCTACAACAAGCGAGATATAAGAAGCTCCATCAAATGTAGATACAGAAATAAAAAACGACGCAGAAGAGCGCAAAAGCATTCTTTTTTCACTTCTTATGTCTTCGCGAAGCTCAGCACGCTTATTCGCCCACTGTTCGTCTTTCCTCTCCCTATTTTCCTTTTTGCTGTCCTTCTCCTACGATTCATACAATTTCACGGTTCGCTTGACGCACTCTTGAGAGTCAAACGTGTGAGAGAGGAGAAAAACGAGAAGACAAAGAAGACGAACGATTGTAAGTGAAGTATATAAAACGTCGAGAGAAACGCGTGTGCTCTCGCTCGTGCCACTCGCGCTCCGTTTTACATAAAGATCAGAGCATTAAAAACGCAACGCTACACGAAATCAACCCTCGGAATTCTTAAATCGCGTCTTTTCGGATCATCCTTGTATCAAGACGCACATCCAAGAGTTTCGAGTCTCCGTCTCCGTACGTTCTTTAAGTGCAATTATATATCCTTTATCTCTCGGCGGAGCGTGTACTACAAAAAATCAACGAAATTTATCAATAAAATCGTAATTCTTAAATTAAATTGCAGATGTTCACGTTTATTTAGAGTGAAATTAATTAAATATAATGTGATAGACGATTAATTTGATTATAAACATGCATTATAAATAGTATTTGAGCTACTCTCACGAGATGAGTACACAGTCATAAGTTCTTACGGAACTTCAATGCCACAATAATACAATTTTTCATTGAATTTTTTGTCATTGATACATTGATGTACATCGAATTGTCAGAATAATTTTATGAAACGTTCAATCAATCGTAAAAAGATAAAATAAAATAAATTGTATAAAATACATATATTTTATGTCCGGATGGATTGAAAAATGACAGACAATTAATTAAAAATGAAAGATATTCCAGATTCGATAAAAATCGGAGGAAGAGCGATAAATACTTTTAAATCCGTGCGGAAAGAGACGAGACAATTTTCGCGGGAATATGTCTAGCAAGGAGAAGTGAGGATTTACGATAATGCGAAAACGCATGTCTTACTCGAAAGATTCGTCGAACGAGATAATCCTTGCCCGTCGCCGTGCACACGAACGTGAACGTATACACACGAAGGAATCGCGCAGAGATAATACGCGCGCTTATAAAAGTGTTTACGGGGTATATCGCAGGGAGATCTCTTCGATTATGGAACGTGTTCCATACGGGAGCCCAAATGGTCGTCGCCCGGTAAAATAAAGCCGAAGACGCGTACAATGCAACCGAGCGTTCGGATAATGCGTTCTGAAGGCCACGAAGAAAATATACATAAATATATGTATGTATATACTATACAAAAGAGGATATATCTGTATAGATATAACCCAATACTTATCTACAGATATATTCGGTACCGATCGGAAATCGAAGGCGCCAGCAACACAATGCGTGCATTTTTGCCTCCGTGCATCGTAAGGGAAAGAATAAGAGTCAAGAGGGAGAAAAGTTTTCTCTCGGTATCGTACACTTTGGTATAATAAGAGCCAGAAGAGAGTTAAAAGAGAAAAGAGAGAGAGAGAGAGCCTCATCGACAATGAACCTTCTGCCTGTGCGTTTTTATATCACCTCATTCGAGAAGGGCCTAAGTACGAGCTTCTCGAACAATCGATACGACGTTTACGTTCGAGATAAATTTATTCACAAGCGGTGAGTGCAGAAGCTGCAGAAGCAGGTCCGGTTCTCTTCTCTTTCTTTATTATTATACTTTTTTCCCATTTTTTTTTATTTTGCTTCGGTTTTTTCTTGTTCCTTCTCTCTCTCTCTCGATTTCTTCACTTCTTCGCTACCCCCTCCGCAGTTACGGTCGTGGCATTGTGTCGGAGTTAATTACGTGCGGATAAACGCAGAGTCATAGCGCGCGTGGAGAGAAACGCTGCGTTTTTCTTCTTTCAACGATCGATGCTCTCCGACACATACTCTCTCTGAAATAAATGCTGAATGAGGAATGAAACAAATGTGAGAGAGTACAAAGAAGAGAAAAAAAAATATGAATAACGTTTTGTCATCGTAAAAAAAATTTTTGACAATGCCACAATCCTTTATATTCGACTCGAGAGTCGGAACAATCTCGACGAATGCGAAATTGTTTTTCATTCGTTTCGATTTGTCAGGTTCTGAAATTTTTTTCTTGTGGAATATCCTTTTTCTTCTGAATATCGCGAGGATGCGCTTTTTTTCTTGAAGGTGACATTTTTACTTATTTAAATAAAGATTTTTCAACATTTTTAGAAATTTTTGCTAATTTTAGAATAAAATTTTGTTAAAGTATTTTTATTGAGAGATTTCATAAAATGGCTTTAACAACGTACATCTCGGATGTTTTTCTTCAGGGTATTTTCTAAGATGACGAAAATAATTTGCGATTGGATTTTACGATGGAACGATGACAGGGTCGATTAAGATCGGACACGCTCGATCAGATTTGTGGTTCAATCAGTGCCAGGAGAATTCCTACCGTGTAAATTGGAATATCTCGTCTCTCTCGCACGTCGTTTCTTCCTTCATATCCCTCCGAGTCCCTTTTCTTTGTTCTGCAATTTACTCGACGTGCGAAACCGTTTCTCTCGCGCGATCTCTGTACTTCATCCCTTAACTACACCGAAAACGAAAACGACGAAGTCTCCTCTACGTCTGTTCCATATCCTCCGGTTACATATCCTCCGGTATCTTGAGCAGTTAAATTGTCATTTAGATATCAAAGGGACGAAAAGACCGCCAGAGCGAGGATAAGGGCGCTTCGAAGGTAATTTGGCTCAGTGAAACGCAAACATCGGGACTGAGCGTTTAGCACTCCCTTTCTCAATTCTATATACGTATACCACGTGAAAATCTCGGTAAACATGTATAATACGTTCCATGCCAACTCGAAGAAATAAATAAATTTAAATATTGTTTCTTAAATTTTTGTTATTAAACAGCTTTTGATGTTCAAAGTACAAAACTAATATAATAAATTTAAATGAAATGGAAAATGTCAGAAAAACTACTTCTCGTATGGACAACAAATATGATTAATATATAATAATTATGATATGTTACTCAAAAATCTTAAGTTATTATTTTCTCAAAGAATATTTTTCAATTTAGTTTGTTAACAAATGAATGAAAAATATTTTTTTCGTAACTCACCATTTTCCAATAACTTTCTTAGAAAAGCAAAATAATACATGAAAAGCTTAAAAATAATACATGAAAAGTTTTTTAAAATTAAGTGAGCAAGTGCTCGAATAAAAATGAAAAGGATGCTGACGATTCGAAAAACGATAGATTTTGAATGGACTCGCATGTAGATTTTAGTACATTTCAGTCTCTTAGCACGTTGCAGTTCGGCACTATTATTGTAGGAAATAAATGGTATGTATAGGCTTATATAACGCTACAAGTGACGAAACGCCAGGCGCGATTCACACCCCCGGTGCCGCGAGAAACAGCCCTCGCAGCTATTGTTGCTCAAAGCATAATGGAATCTCGGCCCCGGCGTCCTAACAGTTTCAACGGAGCGTTTCCAACTATATAACTGTACATGCCAATTTTGCCAAGAGAAATAATACTCTGTCTACTATAGTAGATCCTCACCTACATAAACGATATGCCATCGCACAAAACGTTTCCCCTTCCCCCAGTTTAACCGGCGAGGCTTTAATGGCTTCTCAATTGGATTTTACCATTGCAAGCGCGTGAGAAATCCCCACCCTCTATCTTTCTGTATCTCGCTGTCTCTCTCGTTTTATAATCTTCGGTATCAAGATGTCTTCCTTGATGTATAAGCAGAACTCTGATCTCGCGAGATTATCGCACCTTTTTGCCCTTTTGAGAAAATCTTCAATCTCCCAGTCACTATTTTTTATGAATACTTTCAAAATTAAAGAAATCAAATACTTAAATTCTTATTTTACGATAAAAAATATTAAATATCGAAAAATTACGATCTTTGTTTTGAAATATGAAAGCATGAAATTATTAGACGTTGAATGAATGCTTTAAATGCAAATTTATTTTGAAATATTTTGAGTTACACATTTAAGCATAGGTATATAAATATATATATATGAATAATATGACTTTGAGCACAATTTCAACATTTGAAAATTATCAATAATGAATATGTTTGTTTAGTATTTCTAATAAAATGAATTACTTAGAATTCGGCCTACCATTTTGAAATGTCTTCCTATATAACAAAATACCGCTCGATGCTTTCCGCATTTTTCTCCATAACTTTGAATATATTCGAGGGCACGGTCGATTGATGAATCTCGGTAAAATAACTGGAATAAGAGTCTCGGCCACGTGCGGACATAATAACAGCAACGATAATAATGAAAACGAGGATAACAAGGAGCACAGGAATTTGCGTGTACGGCACGCGCGGTCAAGAGAGATCGGACGGGCGGGTCAGCGGAGTATGAAAATACGGAGAGAGACTCGTTCCGAGGTATAAAAGTGGCGAGAAATAAGGGAGTAGGGGTTTGGGTTAGGTGAAAAAGCGTCGCGGCGTTCACCGGTTAATTCGACGTATTATCATTAAAGGGACATTTTCCAGTTTTCACCCTAATCCTTGCGGAATTCAGTGAGCAAACCTGACGGGCCTTCCGCTTTGCGGAATCCTTGAAAACGCGTTGGCCCGTTTCACGCCTGCCTTAACCCGTTATCCCGTTTAGTTTGCCCGCTTGTTCACTCCTCTTCGTCGCACGCCCCTCACGAAACTCATACCCGCTCGTCTTTACCGCGAGCAATACCAAGCCCTCTTCTCACCCCTCATCCGTCCCATCTCCTCCTCCTCCTCCTCATCCTCCTCTTCCTCCCTTCACCCCCGTCCTTCTTCTTCCGCTCCTCAAAAGGGTGAGCTTGCTTTTCCACTAATTACTCCACTGTTCGTCTGCTCCTCTTCTTTTTTCCTCCTTGTCTCTCCTTTCTATTTTCACACCCTGACAGACCTCGAACCTTTTGCATTTTCCATTCCTGGTTTATCGTTCTTTTTTTAGCGTATTATTCTTCAACAAATGTTTTTGAACCTTCGAAACATTTTCTAACGAAGTTTTTTCTCTGCAATAAAAAAGGTGGAACGAGAAATAATTATTTTACTATTCCGTCATTCAATCTGAAATTCTTTGTTTTCAGTTTAGCGAAAAGTCTTTTTAGGATTATTAATTAGATTTTTAGTGTGTTGATTTTCTTTTTTTTTGTAAAGTATTTATTTTTTTCTCAATTTTCTGTCATAGAGTCGCTGGTTCAAGAGCTCGAGCAGGAAAGGAAGTCGCGACAGCACCAGGCAACCGAGAGGGAGCAAGTCAAGTCTCCGCTTCAAGGTTCGTGACTCTCAGATGAAGATAAAAATTGTTACATTATTCTTTTCAAACCTTAATGAACATAAACAAAAATAAAATACTATAGAGTATTTATTGATTTATCCAACTATTCAGAACAGGGTGTAAACACAGGGTGTAAACATGTATAACTATATCTATTTAGATAAATGAAGATCGACTCGTCAATTTGTAAAAATTCTTCATCGATTGAGTTGAAATTTTGACACAACTCGAGTCCTGCAATGTTTTATATAGATCGAATTTTTTTACTGATCGCAACTGAGACGTGATATTATCAATATAATTATATTTCCCAATTTTTTCCCAATTTCATTTTTTTATTCCAGGTTTCCATTTCCAAGAAAATGTAAGCAAAGTTCGCGAAATTCTTACGCCCGGCTTTTAATTAGAGTGAGCACCGAGCTTCTTCGAAAATCATCAACGATATAATGGTTTCTGGTTGAGAGTCAGTGGGCGGGGGTTCAAGTTTGCTTTCTTGCAGCTGCGACTGTATCGTGCGGAGACGCGAGTTTTTTGGCAACATACCTTCGCGATACTCTGAATTATTTGAAACTTACGGCGACGAAACTTGCTCCCGGGCATCAAAACTTTAGCTGCGAAGATAAAGGGACACTCATACAAGCTCGTACATTCAAACACACACACACAAGAAAGACGGTGTACAAAAACTATCGGAAGATCCGCCATCAGGCATGACTATGCAAGTTTGAAAATAATTGTTTTCTTATTCGTCCTGTTTCCTCTCTCTTTGTAACACGAAAGAAACAAGACGTTGCTCCGAAACTGAGATTAATTTTCATTTTCACTTTTTAGTCATTTCATTTACAAAAAATAAAATTATCAATAAAAACAAAACTGTTTTTCGTCCTGACAAAATCACATATTTAGTCCGTGTTTATAATTTATTTAAATTTTTTTATAATTATTTCAAAAAGAAACGCAAGATTTAAATAAATAATTTTCTCTTATATACCTGAATGTTACGATGAAGTAACGCTACAAAATTTTAAAGAAAGTAAAATAAATATTGATAAATTAATTTATTGTTATTGAATAAGTTTGTTGCAATGTCTTCGATCGATGATTACCGATTGTGCGAATTTCTGATATTACCTTGAGAATTTTGAAGGCGCAAGTGAGATAATGATTCAGTCTATTGAAATTGAGTCGTCACTTATTTTTTGTTGCCGAGCCAATTAAAGAGACGAAAAAAAGGAGGAACGATGAAAAAAAAGAATAATCGGTAATTAAAAAAGTGAAATTCAATTATCTCGTGGCTGAAGGAGCAAAGTCGTTGGGTTCGTCAGTGTCGACGGAGAGGACTCGAAATGTGTACAAAGGAGAGTGAAAGAAAAAGGAAAAGTTTTACCTCGGAGGCGTCTCTGGAGCAAACGATAAACTCATACTCGCCCGCTACACTATGCACTATTAATGCGTTCCTCTCCAATCATAAGCGACAGTTTGATAAAAAGTCAAGTGGCGGCTCGCTCTCAAAGGACCTTACATGCGAAGGGCCGAGATGACTCGACTCCTGGATCTCATTCCGATCCAGTGCCTTCTTTCTCGTGCTCGCCTCTTGTCATACCTCCGATCGAACTCTCTCGACGCCCACCCTATTTCTCAGGACTTCCAAATACTTTCTCATCAATCTATTTCTCGATAAAAAATTATTTCGTTTTTTTTCCACTTCCACTTCGATTTTATCTTCATATTTTTTCTCGACCGTTTTAAATGTTAAGGGGTTTCGGTAGTAAAAATGAAAATGATAAGAACTTGATGAAATTTGGACAGAATGTTCTTCTATGAAAAATTTGAGAGTATTATTTTTTT